>OZ012735.1:268012151-268162016 GCA_963859935.3 Lathyrus sativus
GAGTGGTTGGGAGAAGCGGGTTACCGGCGGTTTTGGCATTTGAGAAATAATGGTCAGAGAAGAAACATGAGGCGTGTTAGTTGAAATGGAAACAGAGGGTTTCAGTGAGTTTCTGGTTAGCTCATCAATGGGTTTCGGCGGAGGTTGTGAAGTTTCGGTTGAGAAATACAAAGAAGGTGCAAGAGGGTTTGATAGTTGAATATGAAGTTTGACTTACGAACACAAAGTGTTGAAGTGAGGTTTGATGTTCTTGTTCTGAAATGAAAGAGATTTGGTTTTGGCAGAAATGGAGGTACGTTCGTTAATGGAGGAGAACAATTGTGTTGGTTTGTTGAAGATGAGGGTGGTGGCCGAAGAAGGTTGATAGTTCACGGTAGCCGGAAAAGAAGACTGATGATGAGGTTTCGAAAATGGAGGAATTTGGAGGAAGATGTTGAAGATGGTGACGGATGGAGAGGAAGAAGGGAGCTGCGCAACTTTTCATTCTAGGGTTTTTTGTGTCTGAGAACAAATGTTGGGGATGATGAATAGTGCAAAGGGAAGCACTCTAGAGGCTGTTAGGTCTTGAGGAAGGAGAAGATGAATAGTGAATATATAGTCAGGAATCAAACACGTGGCACTACATAGTTATTTCTGATTTTTTTCTTTTGCTGATTTCAATTAAAAGCTGTTAATTAAGGCTGATGATGATAATCCTGATTACAATGGGAATGTTGTACCAAATACTCCTAATTAATCTCTAAATCAAATAACTAATAAATGACTAATAATTAAATCTTAACTCTAACAAAATTCTAATTACTAATCCAACTTAATATTAATTAATTAATCTAAAATCAAATAAACTTCTAATCTAATCCTAAAACTAATTAACCAAATATTAAAATCTAATCCTAAACAATTAATCTAATTAATCTAAATTAACAAAATCTAATTAAATTCTAATTGAAAAAAATCTAATGAAAATTCTAATATCTATTCTAAAATAAAAAAGACTAATCATATATCTAATAAGTCTATTTAAAGCTCTAATTCTATCTAAAATCAAATAAAAATCTAAGTCCTATTTTAAAGACTAATTCTAATTCTCATAAAAATTTAATTTAAAAAATCTAATGAAAAACTAAATAAACTCTATTTCTCATAAAACTATTCTAAAATATATTAAAAAAATGTTATATTCTAATTAAAAATTATACGTTAAAGATCTAATAAAAAACCTATTTTCTAAAGAAATCTAATTTTTAAAAAAATTTATATTCTTAAAAATTCTAAAGAAACTATGAAAAGAAATTAAAGCAGTAAATAAAAATCACAAGAATGCAGCGAAATAAATGGAAAAAGGGAAGACCACTGAAACGCAACCGAAATTAACAGCACAGGCTGAACCACCAGAATGAGGACAAACTCCGCTCGATTTCGACATGAATCTCCTTGTTTGAACCGTCTGAAAACGCGAACAAAGTGACTGCAATCCCGATAATCCACTTCGGCTGATAACATGACCAATATGCGAGAAATGATCGACCTAAATGATATGCAGATGCAAATGCTAAATGAAATGAAACATAAGCCTAGTACAAGAAATGGTTGGCCAAATTTTGGGGTACAACAGCTGCTCCTATTCAATCGACTTGGACCTGAAGGGATGAAAAGCGAACGACTTTTAAACATTCAAGGTAAAAGGCGGTTGAATACAAAAGAACCCAGAAATTTGCCAACTGCAACATAGAACTTTAGAATGGTCCACCTGAATATAATCACTAGAGAAAACTGTATCTGATAGTTGCATGAAAATAAGTTAACTCATCACCAATTAGAAAACACTGACATGCAGTCATGAAAAAGCATCTGCTAACACGCAGGCAACGACACTAAGTCAGTAAGAACATCTAACCTCTCCGTCAGGCATCTGTTAAAAAAACTAGGCATCGAACCCGAAGGCCGGCTCAACACGAAGTTGAGAAGAACATCTGACCTCGCTGTCAGGCATCTGTTAAACAAACAGGCATCAAACCCAAAGGCCGGCTCAAAACGAAGTTGAGAAGAACATCTGACCTCGCCGTCAGGCATCTGTTAAACAAACAGGCATCGAACCCGAAGGCCGGCTCAACACGAAGTTGAGAAGAGCATCCGCCGATTCACAATCTGGGAGAAGAAATCCGCTGGGGGAAAGATAAACATGAATAAGTAAACTCTGTTGGGGAGAATGATAAGATGAACACATCTGTCAAAGATCTTGCTGGGGTCTGGATACCATACAGGCTCAAGAAAAACACCAATATTTGTCGGGGTCTGGATACCGCACGGGCTCAAGAAATATACCAAATACATGCTGGGGCCTGGATACCACACAGGCTCAAGAAAATACACCGTTGTCTGCTGAAGATACAACTGGAACCAAGAGGTAACAACCTGGCTTATGTTTCAAATGCATATGTTTGAGAATGGCATAATTCTCCATACGAAATGGAAATGCTACGCGTTTGAGAGGATGATATGCATAAATGCAAATTCAAAGGAACCACTCCAGCAAAATAAATGCTGAAGAGACAAAGCCAACTCCGTTGGGGAAACAAAACAAACTGCTGAGGAAAATGCCTTGAACGGCCTTCCAGAATACCACTCTTCTGGGGGAACGAATCCACTTTATTGGGGAAATCAGCCCTGGATGGCCTCCTAGAACAAAACAACAAACTGCTGAGGATAAAAATCAAACTCTCCTGAGATCCCGCTTTGCTGGAGATTAAATATGATCTGCTAGGGAATAAGAATAAGATTCATCAACATCAACCTCTGCTTGAGGAATTGAGTATGTATCATAGACTCTATGGGGAAACAACACTAAACTCATCCCACTGCTGGGGAAATAACCCTAAATACCTATTGGGGATAACCACAATCTCAACATGCTAGGGAGAAATTAGTCATAACCTGCTGGGGATAAACTAGTCTCAGTCTACTGGGGAGAGCATCTGATCTGATATCAACACCTTGTAGGGATACAAAATCTCTACTGTGGAGAAGTGAGATCAATCGAGTCTCGTATTGGGGAATGTAATAGCATGTGAGCCACTAGGAATATGGTTGGGGCTTTTGGTTTAGAGATATGACTAGGTTTATGGTGATTGGATGTATTTATAGTTACCAACAAAAGTGGATTTTAAAGGGGAATTACTAGACGAGAACTGGTATTCGAGGGTAGACGACCAGACGAGAACTGGTGGCCAAAGGTTAAGCTATCAGATGACAACTGACTTCTAGTTTTGGTATCAGACGAGAACTAATTTTGTGGGTTGGGTATCAGACGGGAACTGATTTCTGGTTTATGTATCAGACGGGAACTGATTTCAAAACTGTGTTTGCCAGACGAGAACTGGTTAAACAACGGGCTAAATAATGGGTGACCAGACGGGAACTGGTTTAAAGGTTTTCCAGACGAGAACTGGTGTTTAATGAAGGGTTGACCAAGCAAGAACTGGTTTGAAGATTTTCCAGACGAGAACTAGGCTTTGGAGGTTTGAAAGTTTGCCAGACGAGAATTGGGCTTTGGAAATGATTTTGCTTACACGGTTCTGACAGGTAACAGGTTCAGGTTATTTAATGAGGTGATGGCACAATTCCCTGACACTCAACTCTTCCTGACAAGAATGAACTCGCTTGAGTAACTTTCCCCAGTGTAGTTCAACTTGCCCCTGTCTGATCTTCGAGAAGATCCACACTGAAGAGAAAGTAGCTTGCCGTGAGACGACCTCGAGATGGCTTGCCCCAAAACTTGTACCATGAAAGGATTCATCCTTGATTAAAACAACCCTCAGAATGGTTGGCTTCAATATACTCTTGAAGTGGCTTGCCCCTGAATGAGCGTTGAAGCGACTTAACTCATCCTGACTGAACACTGGAGGGATCCGTCCTCAAATCAAAGAAAATCTGGGTGATCTGCCCCTGATTCATATTCTCGAGATGATTCACTTCTGATTAACCGCTTCTTGAATGATTTGCACCATAATAAACTGATGCTTAGGGATTTTCCTCAGACTGACTGATTCCAAACTTACTGAATGTCAATGCCCCAGATCCACAGGATCACAAAGTATGCACAATTCTGGTCCAGACTGTTGAATGATTCAGTCCTATTTGTTTTCTCTCTGTTGGAATTTCCTTGATGCCAATTACTAACCTACAATTAAAATTGTTTGTTCAAGAATGGTAATTTTAATGCAATGCTCATGCAGATTTTGAAAAGAATGTCACTTATTAAGTGTCGTGATAGTGAGACAAATGGACCATTTAGTCCAAATGTTGTGCTAACTTGATTGGTGTGAAAGATATAGCAAGGATAATGATTAGAAAATCATGTAGGAGTCAGTTTACTCAACCTCATTGTAGTATGCCTTCAGAATAAACCCTGCCTCAATTAGGTCTTTCGAGGGTTGAATCGTGGTATGGTTCACGGTTATTGAAACAAAGGATATTAGGCTCAAAGTATGATTTGTACCCACCCCTTTTCTGTGATGATATCCAATCCTCCGTTCAGCTAACTTGGCACAAGCACTCACCTTTGAAAGGTTTGTCGAATGGTAGGAGTGATGGTTAAGGAACCCATAAGGTTTTCTGAGTGACAATTACGACTTTGTTCTTGTTTGAGGATTTTTCTTCTGAAATCCTTTCTTTTATTCTTTTGTTGCCTAATTTTTTCCTGGACTGATTCTTCGAATTTTCCTGATTTTGAAGTCCAGCGGGATCCCTTAATTTTGCCTAAGTATTTGCTTTCCAGCTTTTCGACTTAGCGGGCTTTTTTTCTTTCTTTTTTCTTTTTTCTGAAACAAGTCGTGTGACACTGGCTGTCTTGATTTCTCCGAAAGGGTTGTGACTGTCTCACTCCTAATTGGTGAGGTTTAACCGCTGTGGTTGATGAGGGATGACCTCTTGAGAGGGATAAGATGTGATTGGTCCTCGAATGGGGACACTCCTCTATAAAACTTGAACGCTCGGTCAAATTAACTGACAACTACCTTGCCCCAGGTTAAGATGTGAGGGTTTGAAAGTCCGAAAGAAACTTCTACTTCTAGTCTCGAAGTGGTTAACTAGGGACTAACTCCTTATCTCTCCAGTGTTTAGGGGATTTGAAACAATGCATGTACGTCATCAGCAGGATTTTATCCAAAAGCATACGATCAGCAATTATGAGTTTTCAGTTTTCGTCATCCTCCCTCCAATTTTTGCTAAGCAACAATGATAAAGTGGAGTGGATAAAAAGGTGTATGTGTCTATGCTTTGTGATAAATGAGCGAATGCGACATGATTAGTTTAGAAAAATGCATAATCACTTCATTAATATTACCATTCAGAACAACAGTGTTTAAAAGCAAGTGCCAACTAACAGGAAAGAAACTACAAATGCAAATGATAAAAGTGTTCGAGGACTGTCAATGCTGAGGACGTCTGCCTGTCTGGAGCACTGGCTTCTAGAGATAACCCTCTGAATTTGCGAGCTTAGGAAGTTGAGAGGTTGACATGTGTTGCACCCTAAAATTTGCTCAACCTTATTCCTTGGGTTTAGGTTTCAATATCATTAGCATTTGCATATAGAGTCATGTACATAGACTAATCATCTGCATAGCATAAGCATAGCCAGTCATACAACAGGGGGACCAATCATTATTCTCATCTCTAGAAGCCTATCAAGAGGTTATTATCCTAATTCAATCTCATTCAAGTCATCAGGAAAGAATTTGAAAGCAGAGAGTTCAGCAGATCAAGCCTTGAGTCCATCTCCTAGCTGAGGGTATCTGAGGGTCAACAAGAGGGTTGTGAGTTGTGAGTTGAAGGCATGAAGAGCATCTAGACATTATGAGAGACTTAGAAAGTCATTTAAAGAAGGAGACAAGTCATTGATGAGAGCACAAGAGCTATAGCTGAAGGCAGTCAACTAGGGTTTCATCTGGGTCAACCCTAGGTCAACCCTAGGTCAATTGACTGATTTAAGGGGCATTCAAGTCTAGTGGAGAGATGTGGGATTCATCATTGGACATATAAAGAAGGATATGGAGATATGCCAAGAAGAATTCAAGAGAAATCAAGGAGAAGAGGAGCTTCTAAAATAGGGTTTCTGTGTAAAATCCCCTAGTTTAGGTCAGATTTCCAAGCAAGATAAGTCAAAATGCTAGCTTCAAATGGCTTCTTGGCCAACATGAAACTTGTAGAGGATCTCAAGACCTTTGATTTGAGTGGTGGAAGACATCAAGGAGATTTATAGAACTCAAGTTATGGTCCTTGCAAGTTACAGGTCATCTGAGGTATCTGAAATTTTGTCTGTGAAAGTGACTTGACTTCCAAGCTAGTTTTACCCCTCAAGGAGATTTCAAATGAATTCTTGGTCAACATAATAATTGTTCCTCATTGTCTTAGCTTTCTAGAATGGTATAGCATGCCCTCATATGATGTGTGGAACTCAACTTATGGTCTTGGCAAGCAAAGGGTATTTTGGTCATTTGTGAATTACAGGTCATTTTAACCTATGTCCAAAACTCATACAAGGAGGCCTCAAATGGAAAAACTTACAACATCAAACTTGTTCAAAATGTGATTTTGAGTCTAGAAAGAAGGTCACAAATTGTTGGAAAAGCTCATAACATGAAGTTGCATGATTGGTCAAAATTTGAACTAAAATGGCTTATAACTTAAAGAAAGTCAAAGTGAAAAATGGTTTGAGAGATTTATAAGTCCAAATGGAGACTTCCAATATATGATTTTGGGTCCAAAACACATTCTAAGAACAATGGTTCAAGCACTTTTTTGAGTTTAGAAGGAAAAAGAAAAGTTATTCATGGTTACTTGCATTTGAAGAAACATAACCAAGATCAATCAATTTGGAATGCAAGGGAATGTGGCAAGATGGTTCTAGAAGTTTCCATTGAGCCCTATATATTCATGAAATCAGAATTGAGCAAGGGTTGGATTCATTTTTCACCAAAAATTTCCCAAAGTTTCTCATTCTTCCTCTTGCAAATTCTTTTCAAACTTCATCAATTCTCCATCAATTCTCATAATCCTTGATTCTACTCCACTCCATAATCATCAAAGATCAAAGATCACTCAATATCTGGCTGGTTTTGATCCATTTTCATGTGCTGTTATCATCCTCTTCAAAAGTGAAAAATCAATCGGTTAGCAAGATCCAAGGCCAAGAAACAAGAGGTGTTGCATACAGAAGCAAGAGTTTCACTCACTGATCAAGATCTGAGCATTGGTGGTGGTGGATTCACGAGTTTCCATAGCTGTTTTCAAGCTTTTACATCAGGTGCGTTTTCATTCAAATTGATTAGTTTAGTTAGTATAGCATAGAATTGTTAGGTTAGTTATGACATAGGAGATTAGAGGATGAATCCTGGACAATTTGGTGTGGATTGGTGATGATTTTTCACATGAGCATGAAGTTGTTTTGGTCTAGAACTCGCTGGTTAGGGCACGATAATTAGTATGATTTAGTTTAGAATGATCCTGGAAGTGTATAGATTGTTCTGTTAGCAAAAGTTTGAGGTTTGGTGAGGGTGAAATTTTGAGCATCCATTGAAAGCATACTATCGGGTTTATTGATTGGCTGAGTTTTAATGCAATCTATGACCATAGACGTATAGAGGGAGGGATTTAGAGTATTTTTCATGTTTGGATCGTGTTGTTTCGTGCACTGTGGAGAGAGAACCGAGAGCTTGAAGTTGGTTCGTGCATGGCTGCCATGGAGGGAAACCCTAGTTCTCATATGATCCAATGTAGAAGACGCAATCCTGAGCGTCCATTATGTGTTAGACCATTGACCTGAGGAGCCATCGTGTGGCTGGCGTTTAATTCAGAATTTGGAGGGAAGAGTGGTGCCCTAAACGCACCGTTTCATTTAATGAAACGGGCGGGCCTAAGTGTTAGTGATATCCACACCCCCGTGACCTGAGCCCAATTCCATTTGCACGTGAATCCAATGCTGAATGCACCCCCTGCTTGTTTTTTATTTTCTTTAATTCTGACTCAAGCTGGGCTTAGTACAAACTTGCTACGCGCACCCCCGTTTGCTGGCCCATCCTGGATTTTGAACTGGGCGTGATTGCTATTCTTACCCCTCCCTCTCATTTTATTTCAATTTAGTTTTTTAATTCATTTTAATCTTTACCAACTTTAAAAAATCATATAAAATAGGAAATTAACTCTTTTTTAGTGGTTGTTTTTTCTATATTTTCTTGGTTCTGTCTAGAAAATTATAAAAAAGTAAAAATTGCATTTCATTTTTATTTGATATTTTTCTCATATTTTCCAAATAAATGACATTTTAAATAGCTTCATTTCATGCATGATTTTATTAATTTTTGTTCTATTAGATACTTTCATATTTTTTGTTCATTCTTTTTAGGTTGCTTAGATGAGATATTGAAATTGTAGATTCAATTTAATTCCCATTTTTAGAAATTAATTTTGGGTGCTTAATGTAGGCTTGAACAACATGAACAAATTAGGGTTTTTTAGGTGATGACTTAAGAAGTTTGATTTCATTTCCCTTAGGACTTAGGATTTAACTAGTTTAGTTATGGGACTATAGGGGCTATGGGTAGCTATTAGATCCCTTAGAAAAAGTCAGGATTCCCCTACTGCTATTAATACTCTGTGTATGTCTGATTGTCTGGTGTGGTGTGCCCTCTTGGGATTATTGCTTGCTTGCTTGGGTATTGGGATTGTCTGGGGACTTGGGAGAGCTGAAGACTTGAGGAGATGAAGACCAGTGGAGATCCAGAGATTGAAGATCAACTGCCAGAGTTGAAGAGGAGGTTCTTGCTAGCAGCTGCTGAGGAGACTAGGGTTTAGGAGCTAGGCAGAGCTCTAGGTTAGAAAGTTTGTTTCTCAAACATGGATTGCCTTGTCTGCATCCATTCTTCTCTGTGATTCAGAGTCTCTCTAAGACACTCACCCCCTTACTTTGGAAGGCTTGGTGATAGGGTCTATGAGATAGAACTCTTGAGAGAAAATGTCTCTTGTGTTAGAAGCAGTCTGTTCACCACCCTTGGTAGTCAACTGATTGCTTAACACCCAGTTCACTCTTGTGACTGATCCCTCATCCTGGAGGTTTGAAATTGAAGAAAAGCCATTGCTTATAGAAGCCTGATGATCAAAGCCCTTGCCTGAAGGTCATGAAGATGGAGATTGATGCTTGTTGAAGCCTGTAGATGATTGGAGATTACTTGAAGCTAGATGTTGATTCAGAGCTGCTGATGCTGTTTCTTTTGCTGATGTATTTCATTGTTGATGTATTGATTGGTTTTCCGGACTGTATTGTTTGCTGTTTACCCTGTTGGGTTGAAAGTGAAGCCTGTTCACTTTCGCCTATTGTTTTCTAGGTTCGAGGTTGAGTGGGACTCCCTTGCCTCGCTTGTACTGTTGCATCCATGCATTTTACTACTGTATATCTGTTATTGTTTCTGTTTCTGCCTATCCCTTAGGATCTCTGTTTCTCTCTGTGCAAGAGAGGAGCATGATAGACACTAGGTCTTAACCCATGCATGATAACATTAGGTTAGTTTGTTTCCCTTCGCAACCGTAGGTTAGAGTTTTGTCTCTTCTTCCTCAAAACAAGCAGAAAAACACAATAAGATTTCAAACACAATAAAAGACACTTCTTCCGTAAAAGAATGTGAACTCATCAAAACGTCATTTTTGTCCGCTTGGACTGTTAATCAGAAAAACCTTTTTCAGAAGGAATAAAAACAATTAAGACAAACTTGTGTCGTACGTGGCCCGAACTACGTTTGCTCTGATCTTTCGCGCTGTGTGGAAGTACGTAGGCATAGGATGCGATATCCTAGCGAGCAACCTTCCCCTCCTTTCCCGTAGGTAGGCGAACTACGTTGACTCTGATTTCTCGTTCCAGACGGGAATACGTAGGCATAAAGTGCGATACTTTGCCGAGTCATTTTTATTTTCATTTTATTTTCTTTTCAACCCTTAACCCTTAGTTTAGATAGAATAACAATCCATACCCGAAAACAAGCGTGGATCCCGTCGAGTACGACGGACGTGAGGGGTGCTAATACCTTCCCCTTGCGTAACCGACTCCCGAACCCAGGCTATGGTTGCGATGACCGTACCTTTTCCCCGTTTTTGCGAGGTTTACTTCGAGCGTTTCCTTTCCCGCTCTGAGGGATAAATAACGCACGGTGGCGACTCTTCTGTTCAGCCGGCGCCGATTTTCGCAGTAGCGACAGCTGGCGACTCTGCTGGGGATCCAACGTCCCCTGGCTGCTAAGGACTGCGATAGTCCTTATGCATTTGGGATCCAACGTCCCTTAAGAGAGTCAATCCTAACGCTTGTTTTCCCGTCGAGGATTTTGTATGGATTTATATTTCTGACCTTTATTTTCAGCTTTGTATATATGGATTATTATTGCTGTATCTTGGGGTGTGACGGGTGCTCTGATATTGAGAGATAAGCCGGACCTGGGCTTGAGTGCACCTAGAATTAGAGTAGAAATTAGTGGGCGCCCGCTTGCTTTGCTTGCTTCGGTGTCCCATGAAATCTACACTCAGACGAGGTTCCTCTGGTTGGCCTCCTGCCCCTTCCTTTGGTTGGCGTGGGTGGCTGGTTAGTTGGATTGTCGACTCTGGGGACCGATCATTTGGAAGTTGGCTAAGTGAGGCCTCTTCAGGAATTGATGATGCCACTCCTTCTGGGAATCGTATCATCAACCCTGAAAGTCTGTGACGCCGACGACCGCATAGGATGCCGTACCTTGTGCCAGTTATAGGGCCACCCACCTGTGAGGGGATTCAGGGTTGTGCAGGTAACCAGACCTTCAGACTACCGGTTTGTTCTCGATCAGAGATCCCGGGTATTTATGGAGAGTTATGAGGTCTGTCAGAGACCATTTGGAGATGTGTTCTGAGGTCTGTCAGAGACCAATTAGAGATGTGATTTGAGGTCTACCAGAGACCAGTGGGGGTTATGGTTTGAGGTCTGTCAGAGACCAGTGTTGGAGCTTTGTGTTAGGTCTATCTGAGACCAGGGTTTGATGACTCCTGGATGGTCTATCTGAGACCTTTCTTGATTGGGTTCAGGATATTCAGCTACAGCTTTGGTCCCCGTTGCATGTTACTTGCATTGCATCACTGCATATCCATTACCATTTGCATTTCACTAACGTGTGTCTGTGCTGCAGGTGCATTTGCATTTCCCTAGTTCTAGTGCCCAGACTTCTGAGTGTTTGATCATGACTAGCTTAAGGAGAACGGTTGCTTACAAATTGCCTACGCCTGATATTGTTCCTTTACTTGGGTTGATCTCTCTTGCTGATGAGGGTGTTCGTAGGAGTTTCCGGATGAGCTATGGTAGACTACTGAGATTGGTGTGCAAACCTACAGAGGTAGAGTTAGATGGGCTGTATGCTTTGATGCAATTCTACGACCCTGCTTTGAGGTGCTTTACGTTCTCCGACTTTATTATGGGACCCACTCTGGAGGAATACGCTGAGTATGTTGAGCTGCCCGTGCAGAACCAGGTTCCATTCATTCATTACGACACCAAGCCCAAGCCGGAGGACTTGGCAAAAGCCTTGCATATTGATGCTTCTGAACTTGTGACTACTGTTTCCCGTGGAGTTCCAGGCTTCTCATTTTAGTTCTTAGTTGGTAAAGCCCAGGAGTACGCCAAGAGCGGGTGCTGGATTGCTTTCAATGCTGTGTTGGCTTTGTGCATTTATGGCATAGTATTGTTCCCCAATATACCGGATTTTGTGGACTTTGATGCTTTCTACTTGTTTGCCGCTGGTAATCCTGTACCTACCTTACTCGGAGATCTCTACCACTCACTGCATTACAAGAATGAGAAGGGAAGAGGAAAGAATGTTCATCTGTGTGTGCCCTTGTTGAGTAGGTGGTTTGAGAGCCACCTTCCTAAGAGAAGATCTGTTGCAGAGACTACAGTCCCAGCTGGTTGGCCAGGGCGCCTGATGAGGCTATATTCCGAAGACATTGTGTGGTTTGATCGAGACCTGTTGGGATCTGAGCTCATCTTCAGTTGTTCTGGGTACCCTAATGTGCCGTTGATAGGAAGAAAAGGGTGTATCAATTACAACCCTTCTCTATTCATTCGCCAGTTCGGATATGCACTGAAGAATCCACCTCAGGAGGAAGAAGTACAGGAATCTCTATACTTCACCGGTGACGTGAAGGGGGAGTTACTAGCCAAGCTGCAGCATGCCTGGACGCGTATTAACCGCAGAGGGAAGCCTTTGTTAGGAAAGAATGACTGTCAGGCCTATGCACCTTATAGAGTTTGGATTCAGGAGAGGGCTAGTCAGTTGAGGATGCCGTTTCCAGATGCACCAATTCTTGTTCCCGTTCCGGTAGCAGAGCCAACTACTGTTTCTAGAGAAGTCTATGAACAAGTTGTGAAGGAAAAAGAAGCCTTAATGAAGATTAATGAAGGGTTAGAGCAAGAGTTAGCCCAGGCACGCAGCGAGAAAAACAAGGCCATATATGCTTTCCAACAACAGATCGAGCTGTTAAACAGGTTAGGGGCTGAGTTGACTGAGGAAAAGAAAAAGCGTGAACGTCTGGGGCAAGAGTTCAGAAGCTCCCATGACATGCTGGAAGCCAAAAAGAAAGCGCTCGACGCCGCACACCGAGAGATATCTTCTTGCAATAAGACTTGGAATGCTACACTCACCAATTATAAGAAGAGGGAAGATAAGCTGAAGCAGCAAATCTCCGACCTCGAAGAGAAGTTGAAGTCTAGCATCAAGAAGTGTGAGGAAGAAGTGATGACCCGGTACAGTGTCCAGCATGCACTGAACAAGGCAATCAAATCCAGAGATGAAGCAGTGTCTCAGAAGCGAAAGTTAGAAGATTGCTTCGGAGAAGCAACATGGGAAGAAACTGCTGAAGACGTATGCCGTGTCCTTAAGAGGAGAAACCAACTTGTTGAAGGACTGCTTGATCGACCAAGCCATCCGGAGACCAAGAAGTTGATAGAGGAGTACCAGACTTTTGGGAGGATTTGATCATTTCATATAGTAACTTGTATGCTTTATTTGCATAGTGCTGACCATCACCAGGATTGTTGGTTGAGGTCATGCCTTCTTTGTATTCTCAGTGATATTGTACCCTGGGCTTATTGATTCTCCCTGCAATATATGAGGCTTTCTATGATTCAGCTCCGATATTCCTATTGTCAACACTGTCACTGCACCGGCACCTTCGCACTAGAGCTGGGGGAACGAACTTCCCTAATGCACAGACACATTGCATTGCATTCATATTCATATTGCATTACAGGTAATCTTTGGATGGTGTCTTATTTCCTGCTCTGTATCAGGTACTTAACAGGATTGCAGATCAACATCCGCACCGCTATTCTACACGCTCCAATTGTCGAAAAATCATGGACCAAATGCAGAACGAGATGCAAGATGTGCGTGAGAAGCTCGCCCTCTTCATGCAGACCATGGAAGCTATAGCAAAAGGGCAGGAGAATTTGCAGGCCATGGTCCAGCCTCTGTTGGCCCGAAGCGCTGGTCATGGTAATGAAGATCATCAGTCTGTCCGGGTCGATACTGCTCATGGAGACGGCACTCCCACGCCAGTGGCTCCGCCTGTAATCAATACACCTGCTGCTAATGTCAACAACACTACCGCTGCTGTGAATGGTAACGTTGGAGTGGGGAATGAGACCGCTGTCCATAATGTTGGGCTGGGTGATGTCAATTTGGGAGATAATCTAGGAGGCAATGGCTTTGTCAATACTGGGTTCGGATTCAACGATCAGGGATTCGATAACACTGGGAAGTATGGCTTTAATGCTCAAGGCTTTGGGCAAGATGGTTATGGTATGGTCAATCAGGGTTACGGAGGCTTTGGAAACGGAAACGGTACTGGATTTATGGCTTTTGGTCCTGCTGGAGGTGTTCAAGGGTACGGCAACAGAGGCCGAGGTCCGGGGATGAATCAGATCAGAGCTGGACGTAATAATGGATATGATGGGTACGGGGCTGGAAATGGTATGTGGCAAGAAGATCAGCAGGAGGACGCCTTCTCCGGAGGAGGTTTTGAAGGGCCGATGGATGATTCCCAAAAGATTAGAATGCTGGAAGAGCAGATGAAGGGAGTCTTAAATCAAAGTGCTGTGGGATTGGACATGGCAACCATGGGTCTGGTACCTGGTTTGAGGGTGCCAATTAAATTCAAAGCCCCTACGTTTGACAAGTACAAAGGAGACACATGTCCGAAAGTGCATGTACGAGCTTATTACAGAAAGATGTCTGCATACTCAACTGATGAAAGAATGCTAATGCATTTCTTTCAGGATAGTCTGTCGGGCCCTTCCCTAGAGTGGTACATGGGGTTGGAGCCAACTGATATCAAGACATGGAAGCAATTGGCGGAGGCGTTCGTAGCCCACTACAAGTATAACAGCGACTTGGCACCCAATCGGGTCCAGTTGGCCGGGCTGTCGCAGAAGAAGGGGGAGAGTTTTAAAGAGTACGCGCAAAGGTGGCGCGATATGGCTGCCAGGGTCCGTCCTCCTATAGAAGATAAGGAAATGAATGATATGTTTGTCGGCACATTCACAGGGCTGTTTCATGATATGCTGTTTCATACGTCTCTGGCCAGTTTTTCAGACCTGATTCTGATGGGGGAAAAGATTGAACGTAACATTAAGCAAGGAAAGTTCCAAGTCGAGGAATCAACCGCATCTGGCAGTAATAGGAAAGCTTATGGTGGGCGCCGTCAGGGCGAAGCCAGCGCAGTATTTGGAGGCCGAGGCCGAGGCCGAGGCAGGGGACGAGGTCAATATCGTCAGCCGCAGCAGGTGTCGAGTGTTACTATCCCTTATCAACAACAACCACTCCAGCAACAACAACCGGTTCAGCAACAGCCAATGCCACAGCAGCAGCAGCCTCAGCAGGGGGCACAGCAGGCTCAACGAAGATTCCAGGGTAATAAGCCGAGAAGAGTGTTTGAGAAGCCTCCCTCAACATATGCCGATTTATTGCAGACATTGTTGGGATTAAACCTGGTAGAGAAAAGAACTCTGGCACCAATAACGGGAGCTCCCCCGTTCGGCTACGATGCAAGCAGGCACTGCGAGTTTCATTCTGGGGCTCCAGGTCACGATATAGAAGGTTGCCACGCTTTTAAGCACGTTGTGCAGGATCTCTTAGACAACAAGACTATCAATTTCGGAACGGCAGGTCCGAATATAGTCCAGAAACCCATGCCCAATCATGGGGCTAACGCCATTCTGACTGAGGAAGGTCTGAATCTTATTATGAATGTTGAAGATTTAAAGACGCCGCTGAGTGAGATAAAGAGCCGACTGTTGCAAGGAGGTGTCTACCCAGGATGTAACGAGTATTGCTTAGACTGTTGGACCCTAGCTGGGGGGTGTGAAGATTTGAAGAAAGGCATTCAGGCTTTAATTGATGAGGGCATATTGCAGTTTGATCGAGCGGCAACTGACGAGCCTGCAGGGGCAGTAGTGGATAATCGGAGTGATGTGGCCACGGTAATAATTCCTCGGAAGACGATCACTATTGCAGCACCAGCTCAACGACCACCGATCACCATAACTAAGGTCGGGCCAATCCCGTACGAGAACACGAAAGCAGTCCCATGGTCATATGGGTTAGAGGTGTATTGTGATGGGATAAAGATTGATGTTAACAAACAGCCAGCGGAGATTGTGGATAATATTGTTGGCTCAGGAGGCATGACAAGGAGTGGCAGGATCTTTATGTCTCCTGAAGTGGAGGCTGAAAGGCTAGCGAAAGGAAAAGGGAAAGCGGTTGAAAATGTTCCGGTACAAGCAAGTGAAAAAGAAGCAGCATCGAAGGATGTAGAAGAGTTCATGCGCTTAATTCGAAAAAGTGATTATAAGATTGTGGAGCATCTGCAGCAGACACCGTCCAAAATATCTATCCTATCATTGCTGTTGTGTTCGGAAGCTCACAGAAACGCTTTGCTGAAAGTCCTGGACACTTCTTTTGTACCTCAAGACGTCTCCGTGAATCAGCTGGAAGGAGTGCTGGCACATGTGAATGCAGGCCACAGCTTGGGCTTTACCGATTTTGACTTGACTCCGAAAGGGAGAGATCATAATATGGCATTACACGTATCTGTTGAGTGTAGAGGATCAGTAATGTCGCACGTATTGGTTGACACCGGGTCATCTCTGAATGTGTTACCCAAAAAGGCGATGATGAAGCTGGATGTTCGAGGGATTTTGTGTACACCCAGTGATTTGGTAGTCAGAGCATTTGACGGCACGCGGAGAACAGTCTTTGGATCAATCACTTTGCCTCTGCAAGTGGGGCCGGAAGTGTTTGCAACTGAGTTTTATATCATGGATATACAGCCTGCGTACAGCTGCTTGCTTGGAAGACCCTGGATTCATGGGGCAGGGGCCGTCACGTCTACCCTGCATCAGAAGTTAAAATATATGGTCGGAGACAGCGTAGTCACCGTGTGCGGGGAAGAGGACATCCTGGTCAGCCATTTGTCTTCATTTAAATATGTGGAAGTCGACGGGGAGATCCACGAGACACCATGCCAGGCATTCGAAGGTTTGCGCATCAAGGACAAAGGTCCCGGGCCGAGCAAAGGGCCAGAAATAGCCGTCTCATCGTATAAAGAAGCTTAAGCTCTAGTAGAGGCAGGAGAAGCCAAGGGCTGGGGCAAAGTGTTGGACATTCCTGTGAAGATGGACCGGTTCGGGCTGGGATACCAACCGTCGTCATCAACTCCTTCCGTGGGGGCCCCCCGTTTCAAAAAGCCGATTATCATCTCTGCCAGTGGAGTATGTCATGAAACTGTCAATGCTGCTTCAGAGTCTGATGAAGGAGACAGCGATTGTGATATGGATGCCTGGATTCAGCCAAGCACGCCAGGACAAGGACTGTGCAACTGGTCTATTCGGGAGCTTGTTCCTGTGACTTTTAAACAGTAATGCTTTGCTTTATTAATTGTTGAATAATCTGATGTCTTGCCCGGGGCATCAGGAGTTGCTTAGGGCTGTGTTGTTATAAACATTGCGTGTTAATCATTAAATGAATGGCGTTTTTTCATGTGCAAATACCGTAATCCCTGTCTTTCTTGTTTTATATTTTTCAATAAAATGGCAACGGGGTTATTCGCTTTATACGCATTTTGAAGCACTTAACCATTCCTTTTGCAGGATAACATTCTCAGATGACATCCTTGAACCACCTATGACTCGTCCCGACTTTGAGCACCCAGTGTTTCAGGCTGAAGAAGAGGTTGTCGAAGATAGCGACGTTCCTGAAGAACTGTCTTGGTTAGTAAAGCAAGAGGAAAGAGCCATTCTGCCTCACGACGAGGTCATCGAAATTATCAACTTGGGGTCGGAAGGGGTTGAGAAAAATATTCGTATTGGAGCCGCACTGCAGAGTGATATCAAGCGAAGACTGGTTGGAATGCTCCGAGAGTATAATGATGTATTCGCTTGGTCATATGAAGATATGTCGGGGCTCGATACAGACATGGTTGTGCATCGCCTGCCACTAAAAGAAGATTGCCCGCCAGTCAAGCAAAAGCTTCGCAGAACACGACCAGATATGGCAATGAAGATCAAAGAAGAGGTGCAGAAACAGTGGGACGCTGGGTTCCTGGCTGTGACGAAGTATCCTTCATGGGTTGCCAACATCGTACCGGTGCCAAAGAAAGATGGCAAGGTTCGAATGTGCGTGGATTATAGAGATTTGAATAAAGCAAGCCCAAAAGACGATTTTCCACTTCCTCACATTGACGTGTTAGTTGATAATACTGCTCAATACTCCGTGTTCTCCTTCATGGATGGCTTCTCAGGCTACAATCAAATTAAAATGGCGCCAGAGGATATGGAGAAGACTACTTTCATAACACCTTGGGGAACATTTTGCTACAAAGTGATGCCCTTTGGTTTGAAAAATGCTGGGGCAACATATCAGCGTGCGATGACGACTCTTTTCCATGACATGATGCATAAAGAGATCGAAGTTTATGTTGACGATATGATTGCCAAATCCCAGACGGAGGAAGAGCATCTGGTGAATCTGCTGAAGTTGTTTAAAAGACTTAGGAAGTTCAGGCTGAGGCTGAACCCTAATAAATGCACCTTCGGGGTGAGATCGGGTAAACTGCTGGGGTTTATCGTAAGCGAAAGAGGAATAGAGGTCGATCCTGCTAAAATAAAAGCAATACAAGAAATGCCGACGCCTAAAACAGAGAAAGAGGTGCGCGGGTTTTTAGGGAGATTGAACTACATTGCCCGGTTCATATCTCACCTAACGGCCACGTGTGAACCGTTATTCAAGTTGCTAAAGAAAGATCAAGCTGTAACGTGGAACGAAAATTGTCAAAAGGCGTTCGATAAAATAAAGCAGTATTTGCAGGAGCCTCCTATTTTGATACCCCCAGTGGCAGGGAGACCCTTGATCATGTATTTGACGGTTCTTGAGGGAAGCATGGGTTGTGTTCTCGGTCAACACGACGAGACAGGGAGAAAAGAGCATGCAATCTATTACCTGAGTAAGAAATTTACAGACTGTGAATCTCGATACTCAATGCTGGAGAAAACTTGTTGCGCGCTAGCCTGGGCCGCCAAGCGTTTGAGGCAGTACATGCTGAATCATACAACCATGCTCATCTCGAAGATGGATCCTATCAAATATGTATTCGACAAGCAGGCGTTGTCAGGTAGAATTGCCCGTTGGCAGATGGTCTTGACTGAATATGATATCCAATACGTCTCGCAAAAGGCTATAAAGGGGAGTGTGCTGTCTGAGTATCTGGCGGAGCAGCCTATTGAAGAGTACCAATCGATGAGGTTTGATTTTCCTGACGAGGATATCATGTACCTAAAGATGAAAGATTGTGAAGAGCCGTTGCCAGACGAGGGACCAGAGTTGGGGTCCAAATGGAAGATGATATTTGACGGAGCTGTGAATGCTTACGGTAGCGGAATAGGGGCAATCATCACCACGCCACACGGGTCGCACATCTCGTTTACTGCCCGATTGACCTTTGCCGTTACCAACAATGAGGCCGAATACGAAGCTTGTATAATGGGGCTTGAAGAAGCCATTGATTTGCGAATCAAGCATCTAGATGTATACGGAGACTCAGCTCTGGTGGTGAATCAGATCAAAGGGGAATGGGAGACACGGCAGCCGAATTTGATACATTACATGAATTATGCAAGGAGATTGTTGCCTTTCTTCGACAAGGTTGAATTGCATCACGTACCGCGGGCAGAGAATCAAATGGCTGACGCCCTGGCCACTTTGTCTTCCATGTACAAGGTCAACTTCTGGAACGAAGCTCCCCAAATCACTATCTCTCGGTTGGACAGGCCAGCTTATGTATTTGCTATTGATGAAGCATCTGATGACAAACCGTGGTATTTCGATATCCTTAATTTCCTGAAGAATAAAGAGTATCCGGCTGGGGCGTCCAGTCAAGATCAAAAGACTCTCAGGAGATTAGCGGGTAATTTCTACTTGAATCCAGATGGCGTCTTGTACAGAAGAAACCACGATTTGGTGTTGTTGCGTTGTGTAGACGAGAAAGAAGCAAAGCTTCTCATGGAGGAAATTCACGAAGGTACCTTTGGTACGCATGCTGGTGGACATGCTATGACGAGAAAGCTGCTGAGGGCAGGTTACTTTTGGCTGACGATGGAAACTAATTGTTTCAAGTTCGCAAGGAAGTGCCACAAGTGTCAAATCTATGCTGACAAGATACACGTGCCTCCGAGTCCTCTGAATATGATGTCATCTCCATGGCCATTCTCGATGTGGGGAATCGATATGATTGGCAAGATCGAGCCGACGGCTTCTAACGGGCATCGGTTCATCCTAGTAGCAATCGATTATTTCACCAAGTGGGTGGAAGCGGCGTCTTACGCAAATGTAACGAAGCAAGTGGTGGCTAGATTCATCAAGAGAGATATCATTTGCCGATATGGGATCCCCGAGCGGATAATCACGGATAATGGTTCAAATCTGAACAACAAAATGATGAAGGAGCTCTGTCAGAATTTCAAGATCGAACATCACAACTCCTCCCCTTACCGACCCAAGATGAATGGCGCTGTTGAGGCGGCCAATAAGAATATCAAGAAAATTGTTCAGAAAATGGTGGTGACCTATAAGGATTGGCATGAAATGCTACCTTTTGCTTTGCACGGTTATCGTACGACGGTACGCACATCAACCGGGGCAACTCCGTTCTCGTTGGTATACGGAATGGAAGCGGTACTACCATTGGAAGTTGAGATCCCTTCTCTGAGGGTAATGCGAGACGTTCAGCTGGACGAGGCAGAATGGGTAACGAATAGATTGAACCAACTGAGCTTGATGGATGAGAAGAGGCTAGCTTCTCTAGCATACGGTCGTTTGTACCAGAGCCGAATGAAGAAAGCGTACGACAAGAAGATACATCCGCGAAGCTTTCAGACGGGCGACCTTGTGCTGAAAAGGATTCTCCCGCCGCAAGCAGATCACAGGGGCAAGTGGACCCCCAACTACGAAGGGCCATACGTCATCAGTAAAGTCTTCTCAGGAGGAGCGTTGTTGTTGTCCACCATGGACGGAGAAGACTTTGTGTCACCTGTGAATTCGGACGCAGTTAAAAAATACTTTGCTTAAAATAGACCCGCTGGACAGAAAAAGAGAGTCCAGGCAAAAATGGGGCATCCTGGCGAACCAAAAACAGAATGAAAGGTTCGGGCAAAAGTTAGGGATAAAATTGAAAAAATGTACACCCGCGAAGTTGAAAACCTACACTGGGCGGCTTCGGCAAAAAAAGGGTATCCCGGTGAACTGAAAACCCGTAAAGGGCGGTTCACGCAAAAGTTAGGGATTTGAAAAGCAAATGACTGCGGTCCGAATTTGATATTACAATGAGCATCAATGCGGGAGAATATATTTGAGGAGCCAGTTATCAGATACCATCTCTTCAGAAGTGGGGATACCGGGAAAGCATTAGAGTCGGGCGAGTCATGGGAGGATCATTTCGTGGTGTTCATCTGCATCCCGTTGCCGACATGTGTACAAAATTTAATTTGTCAAAATATTCATGCTTCTTGCGCATACTTGCATACTTGTATATTCGCTTTGCGTAGCTTCCTCATTTCAGGAGTTACATCCCATGTACAAAAAACTCCGCCCATTCAGGGGCCCGATCAATAAAATATGTTATTCAGTACTTGATGCTGATTCTTTACTGTTTTGTGCATGATAAAACGCCTAAGTTTAGTGAAGCTAGCATGAGTATAACGTCGCTGGCCCTTGCCGACAGTTGCTAAAGCTTTGAATTAACTGAAAATAACGTCACTAACCTGAATTGATTTGATTGCATAGGCTTGTCGTGTCTTGTTTGTGTTGTTACAGGTTTCCTAACCGTACGAGGAAGATGATCAAAAGATTGCGATAACGAAAGACTTAATCCCCATGCAGGTCATGCATGTTCTTCCTGAAGAAGGATAGAATTCCCCAGCTAGCCGTAGCTTAGCCAAAGGACGTGCTCCAGAAAAGTTATTCGTCCTCAACAGAGTTTGGCGATTCCAAGATCATAAGGCTGTATTCAGACAGGTTCACCTTTCCCCGCAGGGTCATGCACTCTCCCCCAGCGGAGTCAGTGGATTTTCCCCAAGAGAATCATCCCATCCCCAGCGGAATTCTCTTTGCAAGTATTTTCATTCCTTCCAGTGGAACTCGAAGATTAAGACTCTCCCAAGCAGGGTTGATGGTGGTTCCTGTCATTTATTTTGTCAGGGATACTGTGTGATATCAATTCACTCTCCAGCAGAAAGTCCGATCGTACTATGCACATCTGCTATTCCCCAGCAGGGGGTTACCTCAACAGGGTGCTCGGTTTGAGTTCCCAATTTCCCAGTATGGTTGACTTCACCCTTCCAGCATTTATTTTGTTGGAATAATTCTGTAGCATCTGGCTATCCCCGGCGGAGTCGGCATTATCTTCAGCATGTATCTGGCAGTTCAGGAGAGAACTCTTGCTTAAATGAACAACCAAATGTTCAAGATCTCGGCATGAGACATCCAATGATAATGTCAGTTTCGGCAGTATTCCCCACAGAGTTACCAGGATAAGTTTCTCTTTATTCCCAGGCAGAATTAGTTGTCATCAGGGGTTCCAAGAGTCAGAATTTCAGAGGTCACCGCCGGTTATCAGAGCAGGCGTCCGATAGTTGGTTTCCAGACATCCTCAGTAGAGTCCGTCTCAAAGTCGCTGTCACGTCAGTGCTAAGAAGTTTGTGGGGGAGGATCATTGGAGAACTAAGTCCTGACGCGGACAATTTACTCCTAGATTGACGGGATTTCTTCAGAAGTGGGCGTCCTAACGTGGACAGGTCTATTTCCCCGGATTGGTGAGGTGTGTTAGTCCCAACGTGGACAGATTCGGGTTCTCGAAATTAGTGGAATGGGAAGTCATGACATTGACAAAAGTGATTACTCTTTGTGTTGGTGCCCTGACGTGGACAGATCAGACAAGCGTGTGAGTCCTTACGTGGACAAGTCTTATTTCCTCAGCAGGTCGAAGACGCCTGAGTCCTAACGTGGACAAATCAAGACGAGATCAGTGTCCTGACGTGGACAAATCAAAGAGATTATTATTCCTAACGTGGAGAAGTGGGTCCTAACGTGGACGATGTAGTCTTTACGCGGACATATCAAGTTGGATTCCTTACGTGGAAAGAGATGATTCCTTACGTGGAAAAAGATAGTTTCCTTACGTGGAAATGACAGCATTCCTGACGTGGAAAGAGTGGAGTCCTTACGTGGACAGATTAAGATGGCATTCCTTACGTGGAAAAATGTAGTCCTGACGCGGACAAATCGGAAGGAATTCGTTGCCTTATGTGGAAAAGTTATGTTTCCTTGCGTGGAAAACGGATAGCATTCCTTACGTGGAAAGAGGCTTGTATTCCTGACGTGGAAAGAAAGAGTGTATTCCTGACGTAGAAGGGGTTTAGTTCTGATGTGGACAGACTCAAAGGAAGACCTATTCCTTACGTGGAAAAAATTGGGGTCCTTACGTGGACAGATTCAAGATTCCTGACGTGGAAGAATGATGTACTCCGTACGTGGAAAGTTGAGTCCTGACGTGGACAGGTTCAGAACCAAAGTTGAACTCCTTACGTGGAAGGATTGGAGTCCTGACGCGGACATGTCAAGTGGTATTGGAGTCCTTACGTGGACAGATTGATATAGTTCTCCTTATGTGGAAAGAAGATTGCTTCCTGACGTGGAAAGATGAAAGGGTTAGTCCTGTCGTGGACAGATACAGAAGAAATGATTCCTAATGTGGACAGGTGTTACTCCTAACGTGGAAGGGTTGTATTCCTAACATGGACGATTCAGTTTATGGAAATGCAGACGAATTATCCCCCAGCGGAGTTGCCGAAATTTTTCTGGGTTAATAGCAAGTGGAGTCCTAACGTGGACAAGTTCTAGTTGAGATTTCTTCGTATTGATGACAGACAGAATCCTAACGTGGACAAGCAAGCAATCTGTTATGACAGAATCCTCTTCAGAACGATGAAGACAATCCCCCAGCACGGTCGCATGAGATCAGTGGGTTGCCGTAACAGTCAAATTCAGCTGATGAATGTCGTTCCCCAAGCAGGAGCGCAATTTAGTTTTGCGGTTGGCAAATTTCTGGTTTCACTAGTATTCAACCGTCTCGTACCGCGAATGTCTGAAGGCTCCGGGCTCTTCACCCAATCGGGTCCAAGCCGCTTGAATAGGGGCAGCTGTTGCACCCTAAAATTTGCTCAACCTTATTCCTTGGGTTTAGGTTTCAATATCATTAGCATTTGCATATAGAGTCATGTACATAGACTAATCATCTGCATAGCATAAGCATAGCCAGTCATACAACAGGGGGACCAATCATTATTCTCATCTCTAGAAGCCTATCAAGAGGTTATTATCCTAATTCAATCTCATTCAAGTCATCAGGAAAGAATTTGAAAGCAGAGAGTTCAGCAGATCAAGCCTTGAGTCCATCTCCTAGCTGAGGGTATCTGAGGGTCAACAATAGGGTTGTGAGTTGTGAGTTGAAGGCATGAAGAGCATCTAGACATTATGAGAGACTTAGAAAGTCATTTAAAGAAGGAGACAAGTCATTGATGAGAGCACAAGAGCTATAGCTGAAGGCAGTCAACTAGGGTTTCATCTGGGTCAACCCTAGGTCAACCCTAGGTCAATTGACTGATTTAAGGGGCATTCAAGTCTAGTGGAGAGATGTGGGATTCATCATTGGACATATAAAGAAGGATATGGAGATATGCCAAGAAGAATTCAAGAGAAATCAAGGAGAAGAGGAGCTTCTAAATTAGGGTTTCTGTGTAAAATCCCCTAGTTTAGGTCAGATTTCCAAGCAAGATAAGTCAAAATGCTAGCTTCAAATGGCTTCTTGGCCAACATGAAACTTGTAGAGGATCTCAAGACCTTTAATTTGAGTGGTGGAAGACATCAAGGAGATTTATAGAACTCAAGTTATGGTCCTTGCAAGTTACAGGTCATCTGAGGTATCTGAAATTTTGTCTGTGAAAGTGACTTGACTTCCAAGCTAGTTTTACCCCTCAAGGAGATTTCAAATGAATTCTTGGTCAACATAAGAATTGTTCCTCATTGTCTTAGCTTTCTAGAATGGTATAGCATGCCCTCATATGATGTGTGGAACTCAACTTATGGTCTTGGCAAGCAAAGGGTATTTTGGTCATTTGTGAATTACAGGTCATTTTAACCTATGTCCAAAACTCATACAAGGAGGCCTCAAATGGAAAAACTTACAACATAAAACTTGTTCAAAATGTGATTTTGAGTCTAGAAAGAAGGTCACAAATTGTTGGAAAAGCTCATAACATGAAGTTGCATGATTGGTCAAAATTTGAACTAAAATGGCTTATAACTTAAAGAAAGTCAAAGTGAAAAATGGTTTGAGAGATTTATAAGTCCAAATGGAGACTTCCAATATATGATTTTGGGTCCAAAACACATTCTAAGAACAATGGTTCAAGCACTTTTTTGAGTTTAGAAGGAAAAAGAAAAGTTATTCATGGTTACTTGCATTTGAAGAAACATAACCAAGATCAATCAATTTGGAATGCAAGGGAATGTGGCAAGATGGTTCTAGAAGTTTCCATTGAGCCCTATATATTCATGAAATCAGAATTGAGCAAGGGTTGGATTCATTTTTCACCAAAAATTTCCCAAAGTTTCTCATTCTTCCTCTTGCAAATTCTTTTCAAACTTCATCAATTCTCCATCAATTCTCATAATCCTTGATTCTACTCCACTCCATAATCATCAAAGATCAAAGATCACTCAATATCTGGCTGGTTTTGATCCATTTTCATGTGTTGTTATCATCCTCTTCAAAAGTGAAAAATCAATCGGTTAGCAAGATCCAAGGCCAAGAAACAAGAGGTGTTGCATACAGAAGCAAGAGCTTCACTCACTGATCAAGATCTGAGCATTGGTGGTGGTGGATTCACGAGTTTCCATAGCTGTTTTCAAGCTTTTGCATCAGGTGCGTTTTCATTCAAATTGATTAGTTTAGTTAGTATAGCATAGAATTGTTAGGTTAGTTATGACATAGGAGATTAGAGGATGAATCCTGGACAATTTGGTGTGGATTGGTGATGATTTTTCACATGAGCATGAAGTTGTTTTGGTCTAGAACTCGCTGGTTAGGGCACGATAATTAGTATGATTTAGTTTAGAATGATCCTGGAAGTGTATAGATTGTTCTGTTAGCAAAAGTTTGAGGTTTGGTGAGGGTGAAATTTTGAGCATCCATTGAAAGCATACTATCGGGTTTATTGATTGGCTGAGTTTTAATGCAATCTATGACCATAGACGTATAGAGGGAGGGATTTAGAGTATTTTTCATGTTTGGATCGTGTTGTTTCGTGCACTGTGGAGAGAGAACCGAGAGCTTGAAGTTGGTTCGTGCATGGCTGCCATGGAGGGAAACCCTAGTTCTCATATGATCCAATGTAGAAGACGCAATCCTGAGCGTCCATTATGTGTTAGACCATTGACCTGAGGAGCCATCGTGTGGCTGGCGTTTAATTCAGAATTTGGAGGGAAGAGTGGTGCCCTAAACGCACCGTTTCATTTAATGAAACGGGCGGGCCTAAGTGTTAGTGATATCCACACCCCCGTGACCTGAGCCCAATTCCATTTGCACGTGAATCCAATGCTGAATGCACCCCCTGCTTGTTTTTTATTTTCTTTAATTCTGACTCAAGCTGGGCTTAGTACAAACTTGCTACGCGCACCCCCGTTTGCTGGCCCATCCTGGATTTTGAACTGGGCGTGATTGCTATTCTTACCCCTCCCTCTCATTTTATTTCAATTTAGTTTTTTAATTCATTTTAATCTTTACCAACTTTAAAAAATCATATAAAATAGGAAATTAACTCTTTTTTAGTGGTTGTTTTTTCTATATTTTCTTGGTTCTGTCTAGAAAATTATAAAAAAGTAAAAATTGCATTTCATTTTTATTTGATATTTTTCTCATATTTTCCAAATAAATGACATTTTAAATAGCTTCATTTCATGCATGATTTTATTAATTTTTGTTCTATTAGATACTTTCATATTTTTTGTTCATTCTTTTTAGGTTGCTTAGATGAGATATTGAAATTGTAGATTCAATTTAATTCCCATTTTTAGAAATTAATTTTGGGTGCTTAATGTAGGCTTGAACAACATGAACAAATTAGGGTTTTTTAGGTGATGACTTAAGAAGTTTGATTTCATTTCCCTTAGGACTTAGGATTTAACTAGTTTAGTTATGGGACTATAGGGGCTATGGGTAGCTATTAGATCCCTTAGAAAAAGTCAGGATTCCCCTACTGCTATTAATACTCTGTGTATGTCTGATTGTCTGGTGTGGTGTGCCCTCTTGGGATTATTGCTTGCTTGCTTGGGTATTGGGATTGTCTGGGGACTTGGGAGAGCTGAAGACTTGAGGAGATGAAGACCAGTGGAGATCCAGAGATTGAAGATCAACTGCCAGAGTTGAAGAGGAGGTTCTTGCTAGCAGCTGCTGAGGAGACTAGGGTTTAGGAGCTAGGCAGAGCTCTAGGTTAGAAAGTTTGTTTCTCAAACATGGATTGCCTTGTCTGCATCCATTCTTCTCTGTGATTCAGAGTCTCTCTAAGACACTCACCCCCTTCCTTTGGAAGGCTTGGTGATAGGGTCTATGAGATAGAACTCTTGAGAGAAAATGTCTCTTGTGTTAGAAGCAGTCTGTTCACCACCCTTGGTAGTCAACTGATTGCTTAACACCCAGTTCACTCTTGTGACTGATCCCTCATCCTGGAGGTTTGAAATTGAAGAAAAGCCATTGCTTATAGAAGCCTGATGATCAAAGCCCTTGCCTGAAGGTCATGAAGATGGAGATTGATGCTTGTTGAAGCCTGTAGATGATTGGAGATTACTTGAAGCTAGATGTTGATTCAGAGCTGCTGATGCTGTTTCTTTTGCTGATGTATTTCATTGTTGATGTATTGATTGGTTTTCCGGACTGTATTGTTTGTTGTTTACCCTGTTGGGTTGAAAGTGAAGCCTGTTCACTTTCGCCTATTGTTTTCTAGGTTCGAGGTTGAGTGGGACTCCCTTGCCTCGCTTGTACTGTTGCATCCATGCATTTTACTACTGTATATCTGTTATTGTTTCTGTTTCTGCCTATCCCTTAGGATCTCTGTTTCTCTCTGTGCAAGAGAGGAGCATGATAGACACTAGGTCTTAACCCATGCATGATAACATTAGGTTAGTTTGTTTCCCTTCGCAACCGTAGGTTAGAGTTTTGTCTCTTCTTCCTCAAAACAAGCAGAAAAACACAATAAGATTTCAAACACAATAAAAGACACTTCTTCCGTAAAAGAATGTGAACTCATCAAAACGTCATTTTTGTCCGCTTGGACTGTTAATCAGAAAAACCTTTTTCAGAAGGAATAAAAACAATTAAGACAAACTTGTGTCGTACGTGGCCCGAACTACGTTTGCTCTGATCTTTCGCGCTGTGTGGAAGTACGTAGGCATAGGATGCGATATCCTAGCGAGCAACCTTCCCCTCCTTTCCCGTAGGTAGGCGAACTACGTTGACTCTGATTTCTCGTTCCAGACGGGAATACGTAGGCATAAAGTGCGATACTTTGCCGAGTCATTTTTATTTTCATTTTATTTTCTTTTCAACCCTTAACCCTTAGTTTAGATAGAATAACAATCCATACCCGAAAACAAGCGTGGATCCCGTCGAGTACGACGGACGTGAGGGGTGCTAATACCTTCCCCTTGCGTAACCGACTCCCGAACCCAGGCTATGGTTGCGATGACCGTACCTTTTCCCCGTTTTTGCGAGGTTTACTTCGAGCGTTTCCTTTCCCGCTCTGAGGGATAAATAACGCACGGTGGCGACTCTTCTGTTCAGCCGGCGCCGATTTTCGCAGTAGCGACAACATGAACAACCAAACTTCCCTCTAGAAAAGATATGTACCTTTTGTCAATCAATTGTTGCACTTTGGCTTGGAAGGCTTTGCAATCTTCGGTTGAATTCCCCATGGATCCGCCATGATATCCACAATGAACATGGGGGTCGTACCCAGGAGGGTAAGGTTCTAGAACAGGCTTAAGAGTCTTAGGTTCCACCAATGCATTCTGAACCAGATGTGGCAAAAGCTGACTGTACAACATAGGAACTGGATGAAGAGGAGCAGTCCTTCTTTCCCAGTTGTTGTGAGGCCTACTCTGATTCCGGCGTTGATTCAGATAACCTCAGTCATGGGCTCGTTGATTTGCATGAGGAGTGACCCAAAGTTTCTGATATGGTGCCCTAGGCATAGTCGTCTGTCCAAAATGATGTGACACAGAAGATAATAACCGCTGAAAAGATGAAGAACCAAAAGATTTAACTGATTCACCCCGAGAATAACCAACATCTGTCATGACTGTGTTGATCACCTTTTCTTCTTCTTCTTCTTGGGAATTACTGAGAGATTCATTTTCACTGGCCTGACTGCTCGAGACATTCTGAATTTTCCCATCTTTATGCCATTCTCAATGGGTTCTCCTGCTATTACCAGGTCAGAGAATTTTGGTGTAATCCCAATCATTCTTTCAAAGTACGAGCTCTGCAAGGAGTTCATGAACATGTCTGCTAACTCTTGGTCTAGAAGCGGCAGTTACACTTTGAAAGAAAATTCTCTCCTTCTGAAGGGTTCACCATTCTCTTGAGATAAGCTTTGCAACTGCATGCGACTAGGAGCCATATCAAGATTATATTCATACTGCTTCAGAAAAGTTTTGGCTAAGTCCATCCATGATCGGATCTGATTACTCTCTAACTGCATGTACCAACTCAAAGATGCCCCAACCAGATTGTCCTAAAAATAGTGAATCATAAGCTTGTCGTTGTGTACAAACAAAGTCATTCTTCTACAAAACAAATGTTGCCTTGGGAAACTATCTCCCTTGTATTTCTCAAACCTCGGCGCTTTAAAATTTGGAGGTAACACCAGATCGGGTACCAGGCACATGTCTAAAGCACTGAGACCAAAAGCATCCTTAACTTCCAAGGCCTTGAGTTTTTCATCCAACACCTGAAACCTTTTAGCATACTCAAGAGATCTTGGGTCCTTGGTCTTCATCATTGGGACCTCTCTTTAGGAATTCGACACATAGAAAGAAACATCATGATGATCTGTGGTATCAGAAGAAGAACGTCCACTTTGAGCAACAAATAGTTCATCTTGGTTTTCAATAGAGATCTGCACAGAATGAGCTTCAGTAAGGTTGTTCACTTGCGGAAAGTATTCACCAGGCAGAGAACTATACAGAGGGTTAGTCATCACAGTAAAACCTGGCGGGCTATCAACATTCTGGAGGTCGTTTCCTGACATAGCTACCAGTAGTTCTCAACTTCACTTCTTAACACTGCTTGATTCTGCTTTAGATGCTTGGTCGTCTTCCAACAATCACCACTTGTTCAGAACAAGCACTAGGGAATCACCTTCCGATCAAAAAATAACGGCAGGATGAGAGCTCTAGCCAGCTAAAAAATGATATGCAAAATGATGCAAAGATTTTTATGCAAAATGCAAGGAACATGGGATCACAGCCTCCACAAATCTCTGAATAACTGTTGCGAAGCTGACTGAGTTGAACCAGAGCTTTACTTTGGCAAGAAAATACCGGAACACCAAAAGACCAAAGTATAGGAACCTCAATAACATAAGAGATCAAAGGTCCGCACATATAAGAAATCTGGGTAGGTTGGAGGTCAAGTTTCCTGCATAACCCTCCCACTCACAAGGTATGGACCTAATGTCTGACAAGTTTCAGCATCCTATGCGGTCGTCAGCGTCACAGACTTTCGAGAAACAATAATACATTCACCATTTCTGGTTTGGCATCATAGTTTAACGAAGTAGCCTCACTTAGCTGACTCCCAAATGATCGGTCTACAGAGTCGATAGCTTCCAGATCCAACACCCCTTCCTGACCAATGCACAGGATAGGATGTCTTCAAAGAAAACCTTGTCTGAACGTGAATTTCATAAGGACTAGTGCGCGTCTAACGTGCAGGTCCTCACTACTTTCCACTCTAATGCTATGTATATCCTCAAGCCAAGGTTTTGGCTTATCACTCAATGGAACAGTCCCGCCCAACAGCACAGTAATAACAGATAATAAAGCACGGAAAATAGCAATATACAAAATACAACACACAAATATACACACCCAAAGACAAAGAAAACAAATGCTAGGGTTGACTCGCATAGGGGATGGGAAAAGTCGCCAGCTATTGCATCGCTGCGAAGAGGGACCGCAAAAGACAGAATAGTCGCCAGCATTCGTTATTTATCCCAAAAAAAGGATAGGAAACGATCAGAGAAAACCTACGAAAAAGGGAAACAACAGGTCATTGCAACCAAATATTTGGTTCGGGAGTCGGTTATGCAAGGGGAAGGTATGAGCACCCCTCATGTCAGTTGTACTCAACGGGATCCACGCTTGTTGTCTATCTAAAAGGGTGTTAATCTATCAAAAGGCTAGCTCACGAGGACAAAAGAAAAGAAAAGAGACTCGATAGAGTATCTCCGCTCTATGCGTACGTATTCCCTCGTGCAATGGGAAAGTCAGAGTCAACGTAGTTCAGAAAACTATGGGTGAATGGGGAAAGGTTGCTCGCCAAGACATCACCGTCTTATGCCAACGTATCCTCGTTTGGTACGAGAAATCAGAGTAAACGTAGTTCGGGCTAACTACGGGAAATCGGGGTGTTCCCGATCGCACAGGGGAGAGATAAAAGGTTCGGGTAGACGATGCTAGCGTACGCATTCTAGCAGTTAAGTGTATTGCTGCTCGACCATTGGAGACTTAGGCGTTACATGTTTGTGGTAGAACGGACGTAGCATGTCTCTGAGTTAAAAGTTACGGGAAACCTAAAGGTGGGAAAAAAGAAAAGTGTTCGCCAGGATCATCGCAATCATGTGCCTACGTATTCTCAAAGGGTATGAGAAATCAGAGCAGCCGTAGTTCGGCTAACTACGGGTAAAGAGTCTCGATCGCACAGGGGCGAGAGAAACGGCGATCTCGTTCGCGCGGAGGCGAGAGAAAAGGGTCCTAGGTCTAGAACGCCTAAACGGAAGGGAATCAGATCGGGACGCACACGCTAAATCCTAAGTCGTAGGAGCGAATGCGTCACATATCACCCAAAGGGCATACGCTAAACACTCTAGACGAAATGAGAAGAGGCTCCCCACTCATCATTTCCCACATATCTAACGCTAATGAGTTACAACACTCGACGGTTGATTAAAAGTTTGAATTAGGGAAATTTACCGAACGGAGTTGTTTCGTTGACCCTTGAAATTGCATGCAAGCTTTGATCCAAGCTTTCAATCTCCTCTTTGATCCTTGATGATGATGTTCCAAAATACGACTCGAAAGGGTCAAAGTGAATTAAATCGGGTCCAATGTGACGCTAAATCGTCGTAGCTCGACTTATGAATGGAAGTCAAGCTATAGAAGGTCGCGTAATTGATATCCCTGCTATGGACAAGATAGAGAAATGATATTGAGGATCATTCTCCAATTGAATCGTGTCGCACGGACCAAAAAAGTTGGATCTCGTCTTAATCGAAAACAAAATGTCGATTAGTCGAAGGTAGCCTATCGCGATCCCAAAGTAAAGAAAATGACCCAAATGGTCATCTTCCATAGATTTGAAATCGGGAAGGTTATCAATTCCGATATATCCGACGCTTACGGATACAAGACTTCATCGATCGAGAAAAGTCAAAATAAAATCGAAAAGAAGAAGAAATGAGGAGAGAAAGAAGGTGGTCTGGGATCCAACATTATTCATCAATAATTTAACTGGTAACGGATTACGGAAGTGTCGTCATAGACCAAAAACAGTGAAAAATGAAATAAAGTCGAAGATGAAAAAGAAGAGAGAAAATGGTCCTGGGCTTATCATTTCCATCAATAATTTGACGTATAACAACTTGGAGGTCTCGTTATCGACCAAAAAGAGGAAAGTGAAATAAAATGTTCAATGTTAAATGAAAAATAAAAACTAATCTCTAAAAGAAAATATGTTAAAATTCTAAAAGAAACTAGAACTTAGAAAGAAAAAAAAAAGAAAAAAAATTATATATATATATATATATATATATATATATATATATATATATATATATATATATATATATATATATATATATATATATATATATATATATATATATATATATATATATATATATATATATATATATATATATATATATATATATATATATATATATATATATATATATATATATATATATATATATATATATATATATATATATATATATATATATATATATAAACTCTAAAAGAAAAGTTAGAATAGATTAAAATTTTAAAACGAATATATATATATATATATATATATATATATATATATATATATATATATATATATATATATATATATATATATATATATATATATATATATATATATATATATATATATATATATATATATATATATATATATATATATATATATATATATATATATATATATATATATATATATATATATATATATATATATATATATATACATATATATATATATATATATATATACATATATATATATATATATATATATATATATATATATATATATATATATATATATATATATATATATATATTATTTACTAAAAGATTAAAACAAAATATATTAACAAATCTAGAAACTATTTACATATATTTAAACAAACTAAAAAAAATTAATATTATATATTAATTTTACAAAGAGAAAAAAATTGCAAAAAACAAGAAAAGAAAAACAGAAAGGGGGTGTACAATGGAGGGAGGATCATTTGGGCAAGGCCCATTACCTTTTTATTTTTAAAACAATCAAACACCAAGCCTGGGTAAGACCCAAATGGGTCGACCGGCCCAACCCCAAACTAGTCATAAACCAAACATTTTCTTCCTCCCATATCGAAATCGAAACAACACGGCCAAAGGACAGCAAAACAATGCGCGATAATACTCCACCCTTTTTAGATTAGAGTTTCAATCATCTCACCATCTTCTGTGTATGTGATAACTTTTTAATGGTGAATGTTGAACGACAGGTTCATGGATCTGGGAGAATCGCGAATGGGTTTGGATTTTGGAGAATGATTTTCTTCGTTTTGGAGTTTGATGGTTGGAACTGGGATTCGCGGTGGGACGAGTAGCAAGTCGGAGGTTTTAAGGGTTTGGAAGTTTTTTAATGGTGGTTTCGTTTGTGTTTAGTTGATGAAGAAGATGATGAAAGTTTCTGGGTTAGTTTTTTTCTGGGTTGATGCAGTTGTGGAATCAAAGGAAGAGAATGGGTTTCGAGTGGTTGGGAGAAGCGGGTTACCGGCGATTTTGGCGTTTGAGAAATAATGGTGAGAGGAGAAACTTGAGGCATGTTGGTTGGAAATGGAAACGAAGGGTTTCAGTGAGTTTCTGGTTAGCTCATCAATGGGTTTCGGTTGAGAAATGGAAGGAAGGTGGAAGAGGGTTTGATAGTTGAAGTCGGTGTTTGATTTGCAAAAACAAAGAGTTGAAGTGAGGTTTGATGTTCTTGTTTTGAAACGGAAGAGATTTGGTTTTGGCAGAAACGGAGTTTCGTTCGTTAATGGAGGAGAACAGTTGTGTTGGTTTGTTGAAGATGAGGGTGGTGGCCGAAGAAGGTTGATAGTTGTGGTGGCCGGAAAAGAAGACTGATGATGAGGTTTCGAAAATGGAGGAATTTGGAGGAAGATGTTGAAGATGGTGACGGGTGATGAGGAAGAAGGGGGTTGCGCAACTTTTCGTTCTAGGGTTTTTTGTGTCTGAGAACAAATGTTGGGGATGATGAATAGTGCAGAGGGAGGCACTGTAGCGGCGGTTAGGTCTTGAGGAAGGAGAAGATAAATAGTGAATATATAGTCAGGAACCCAACACATGGCACTGCATAGCTATTTCTGATTTTTTTCTTTTGCTGATTTCAATTAAAAGCTGATAATTAAGACTGATGATGATAATCCTGATTACAATGGGAATGTTGTACCAAATACTCCTAATTAATCTCTAAACCAAATAACTAATAAATGACTAATAATTAAATCCTAACTCTAACAAAATTCTAATTACTAATCCAACTTAATATTAATTAATTAATCTAAAATCAAATAAACTTCTAATCTAACCCTAAAACTAATTAACCGAATATTAAAATCTAATCCTAAACAAGTAATATAATTAATCTAAATTAAGAAAATCTAATTAAACTAATTAAATTATAATTGAAAAATAATCTAATGAAAATTCTAATATCTATTCTAAAATAAAAAGACTAATCCTATCTCTAATAAGTTTATTTAAAGTTCTAATTCTATTTAAAATCAAATAAAAATCTAAGTCCTATTTTAAAGACTAATTATAATTCTCATAAAAATCTAATTTTAAGAATTTAATGAAAAACTAAATAAACTCTATTTCTATTTCTAATAAAACTATTCTAAAAGTCTAATAAAAAAATGCTATATTCTAATTAAAAATTATATGTTAAAGATCTAATAAAAAACCTATTTTCTAAAGAAACCTAATTTTTAATAAAAGTTCTATTCTTAAAAATTCTAAACAAACTATGAAAAGAAATTAAAGCAGTAAATAAAAATCACAAGAATGCAGCGAAATAAATGGAAAAAAGGGAGACCACCAAAACGCAACCAAAATTAACAGCACAGACTGAACCACCAGAATGAGGATAAACTCTGCTCAATTTCGACATGAATCTCCTTATTTGAACTGGTTTGAATCGTCTGAAAAGGCGAACAAAATGACTGCAATCCCGATAATCCACTCTGGCTGATAACATGACCAATATGCGAGAAATGATTGACCTAAATGATATGCAGATGCAAATGCTAAATGAAATGAAACATAAGCCAAGTACAAGAAATGGTTGGTAAAATTTTGGGGTACAACAATGTGCATTGATTACAGGGATTTAAATAAAGCTAGCCCAAAGGACGACGTTCCTCTGCCACACATTGATACTCTGGTAGACAACACTACTAGATTTTTTATTCTCTCCTTCATGGATGGATTCTCAGTCTATAATCATATTAAAATTGATTTTGATGATATGGAAAAAAAACTACGTTCATCACCCCTTGGGGAACATATTGCTACAAAGTTATGCATTGCGGTCTCAAGAACGCAGGGGCAACTTACCAAAGATCGATAGTCACTCTCTTCCATGATATGATGCACAAAGAGATTGAGGTTTATGTCGATGAAATGATCACTAAATCCCAAAGTGAAGAGGACCAGATGGATCACTTGCAAAAAATATTTGAGTGTCTCAGAAAGTTCCGATTACGTTTGAATCTTGCTAAATGCATATTTGGTGTTCGATATGGAAAATTACTTGGTTTCATCATCAGTCAATGAGGAATTGAGGTAGATCCAGACAAAGTCAGAGCAATACAAGAGATGCCTACTCCATGTACAGAAAAACAAGTCAAAGGTTTCCTTGGATGTCTAAATTATATCTCCAAGTTTATATCTAACATGACTGCTACATGTGAGCCCATATTAAGTTGCCTCGCAAGGATCAAGAGGTTGAACGGAATCCTGATTGCCAAAGGACCTTTAAGAAGATTAGGGATTACCTGCAAGAGCATCCCATTCTGATTCCACATGTTCAAGGGAGACCACTCTTTATGTATCTGAATGTGCTTGAAGAATCCATGGGGTGCATGCTATGACATCTTGATGAAACCGTTCAAAAGGAGCATGTTATTTATTATTTAAGCAAAAAGTTTATCGATTGTGAATCTAGATACTCACTCTTGGCGAAAACTTGTTGTGCTCTAGCATGGGCTGCCAAACGTCTCAGGCAATATATAATTCCCACACCATATTGTTGATTTTGAAGATGGATCCAGTAAAATGCATCTTTGAAAAACCAGCTTTAACTAGAAGAATGGCCCTTTGGCATATCATGTTGTCTGATTACAACATTCAATACGTGACCCAGAAGTTCATTAAAGGGAGTGTGTTATCAGAGTACCTTTCTCATCATCCAGTTAAAGACTATGAGCTGTTGAAGTTTTATTTCCCCAATAAGGACATCATGGTTATAAAAGATTGTGAGATCCTAGGCCTTGACGAAGGATCTGAACCATGATCCTGATGGAAACTCATGTTTGGTGGTTTCTCCAACTACAGTGGACATGGTGTAGGAGATGTTTTAATGAATCATAATGGTGGATTTACTCCTTTGACAGTGAGGTTGTGCTTTGAGTGCACAAACAGTTTAGTGGAATATGAAGCATGCATTATGGGCATCGAAGCTACAATTGATCTCCGAATTAAGACTCTTGAAGTATGTGAAGACTCAACCTTAGTAATTTACCAAGTCAAAGGTGAATGGGAAACTTGTGATGAAAAGTTGACCCCATATTGTGCCTACATCATGGAGTTGATAAAGTACTTTGATGAAATCACCTTCTGTCATGTCCTAAGAACGGAAAATCATATAGGTGGTGCTTTAGCTATGTTAGCTTCAATGCGGCAAGTCATATTCCTTAATGAAGCACCGCTCATTTAGATTGAACAAAAAACTGGGCCAGCCTATTTTCAATTGGTTGAAGAGGAAACTGGTGGGAAAACTTGGTTTTATGATATCAGAAACTACTTGCAAAATCAAGAGTACCCTACCAATGCAACATCCCTGGATAAGAAGACCTTGATGAAGTTAGTATCCAAATTCTTCCTAAGCAATGGTGTATCATACAAGAGAAACCATGACATGGTTCTTCTTAGATGAGTGGATAGACGTGAAGCAGACTTGTCAATCAAAGAGATTAATGAAGGATCATTTGGAACCCATGCCAATGGGGACATTATGGCTAAGAAGATATTGAGAGCTGGTTATTATTGGTTGACCATGGAGTCTGATTATTTCAGTTATGCCAGAAAGTGCCACAAGTGTTAAATTTATGCTGACAAGGTGCATGTGCCACCAATGTTATTGAATATTTTGACATCACCTTGGCCTTTCTCAATGTGGGGCATTGACATGATTTAGGCAATAAAGCCTAAAACTTCTAATGGTCATCTCTTCATCCTTGTTGCAATCGATTACTTCCCCAAATGGGTAGAAGCTACTTCCTATTCTAATGTAACAAAACAAGTAGTTTCTCATTTTCTCAAGAAGGAGATTATCTGCCACTATGGAATTCCAAGCTGGGTTATCACATATAATGGGATGAATCTGAATAACAAGAAAATGAAAGAGTTTTGCGACAACTTTAAGATTGAGCATCATAACTCCTACCCATGTCATCCAAAGATGAATGGAGTTATTGAAGCCGCTAACAAGAGCATCAAAAAGATCCTGCAGAAAATGGTGAAAACCTATAAGGATTGGCACGAAATGCTACCTTTTTCCTTGCATGGATACCAAACCCTAGTCTGTACTTCAACATGGGAAACCATTTTCTCCTGGGTGTATGGGATGGATGCAGCTCTCCCAATTGAAGTAGAGATACCATCTATGAGAATCTTGATGGAAACCAAGCTAGAAGAAGTTGAATGGATCCAAATAGATATGAATAGTTGAATCTCATTGATGAGAAGCGAATGAATGCTATGTGCCATGGACAGATGTACCAGAAATGAATCAAGAGGGTGTTTCACAAGAAATTCCATCTTCGAGAATTCAAAGAGGGGGATATCGTACTCAAGAAGATTTTACCCGTACATAAAGATTCACGTGGGAAATGGATGCCTAACTATGAAGGCCCATATGTTGTGAATAAAGCTTTCTCCGAAGGTTCCTTAATGCTTACAACTATGGATAGCGAATGGCTCACACATCCCATGAACTCTGATGCAGTCAAAAAATATTATGCCTAATAAAAGCCTGCTAAGTCGAAAACCTGAAATGAAGGCTTAAGCAAAAAAATGGGTATCCTGGTGGATCGGAAACCTGAAAAATGGCTATCCAGGACAAAATTAGATATAAAATAAAAAATGGTAGTTGGCTAAGTTGAAAACCTAAAAAGGCGGCTTAAGTAAAAAAACGCGTCCCGGTGGATTGAAAACTCGAAAGGGCGATCCAGACAAAAGTTAGGGACAAAAGGCATTTACTACATCAGATGGTGCTTATCAACACAAGAAGGGTCAAAGGTGAAAGATCAATCCAGTCGCTCCTTCCAAAAGCAAAGTCTTAGGAAGTCATAGTTATTAGGGCCTTTAGTAGTCATTGGATTCAATGTAAACTCTTTCCCCATTGTCATTTTCAAATATTCCATGGACTACTACAATTTGCGTACTACCATTCTTGAATAAATAGAAACTTTGCCTATCAATATTGTCATCTATGTTTTATCTACTTTTCTTTGTTATGCTAAATGTCATTTATTTATTAATAATGAAAATTTGAAATTGAAAAGGTTTTTAAAACGAAACACATTAAAGAAATACAATTTTCTTTTACATATGGGAAGATTAAAAGGAAATCATTTGCATTCTCAAAAAAAAATCTCAGAGTTGCGAAAGCATTCCTAGATCATTACAACAATGATTTCTATGGAGCATAACCTGCCAATCCTCTGGAGCGATCCGTTGACCATGAACGATTATCATGTTTGATAAAATTTCCCTAAGTAGTGTCCAACACGTGACAATTTGATTGATTTATTAGTGTTAAGGAATCAAGAACCCTCATAAAAGAGTCTCCACAAACTCTCCAGTATCCACACAGAGTCAGTCATAAATGTCTTTAAAATCCAACAATTATTGATTAGTCGTAACTGTTTTTTAAAATCCAACAATTATTGGTCAATCGTAGCTGTCTTTTAAAATCCGATCATCATCAATCACTCGTAATTGTCTTCTTCTTTCAAATCCAATTGTTATTGGTCAGTCATAACTGTCTTTCAAAATCCTATCATAATTGATCAATCGTAACTGTCTTCTTTATTCAAATACAAGCGTTATTGGTCATTGTTGCACCCTAAAATTTGACCAACATTTCTTTACTTAGCTTATGTTTCATTTCATTCACATTAGCATTAGCATTTGCATTTCATTGACATGTGTGCAAGAGATCAAGAGGTGTGACTACCAATCAAGAGCTTTAAAGCTAGACAAGAAGCTTATTCAAGTGTTCAAAGGTTGATATCATTGCCAGAGAAGAGAAAAGATCCTCACAGAGAATGGTTGAAACCAAGGTTGTGTGCCTCCTAACTTGAGAGTTGTGGGGAGCTCCTCAGATGATTCTGAAGCCAAGAATGTGGACTTGAAGCCTTGAGAGAGCTTATGAGATGTCTTGAAAGCCATCATGAAGCCTAGAGAGTTCATGGTGCAAGTTTAAGAAGACTCATCCATGAGTGGTGTAATTAGGGTTTGACTGGGTCAACCCTAAGTCAACTGATGATTTGGAGAAGGTTGAGACCTAATTCAAAAGCCATGTGATCATGGGTTGATGCATTGAGATGCTATAAGTATTATTCCAAGGTCAACTCATCATGATTGAAGAGTTTGAGAAGTCTCAAACTAGGGTTTCTAAGGCTTGACAGTGTAAAATCCCCTAGTTTGACCCTTATCTTCAAGGCAGTCTAGCTCAAGATGTGATTGTCATCTCATCTTACCCCTAACATGAATGTTGTAGAGCTTGTTCTTAGCTTTAATTTGAGTACTAGAAGTCCTTGATAGGATTTGTAGAGCTCAAGTTATGACTTTGACAAGTTACAGGTCATCTGAGGTATGTGAATCTGGGGCCTTGAAAGTTACCCAACTTGCATCAAGCTTTTTCCCAAGAAGGATGATTCCTATGAACTTTTGGTCAACATGAATGTTGTTCCTTATATTCTTAGCTTTCTAGAGAGTACTATAAGTTCTTTATAGGATTTGTAGAACTCAACCTATGGCTTTGACAAGTCAAGGACATTTTGGTCATTTGGAGATTACAGGTCATTTCTAGCATAAGGCCATAACTCCTATTTCCAAGCATCAAATGGAAAAATCTTCAACATCAAACTTGTTCAAAATGATGTTTTAAGGCTATTAAGGAGATCATGAGATGTTGAAAAGGCTTGTAGCTCAAAGTGGTAAAAATGACCTAGAATGAAGGCATAAGTTAAATAAGTCAAAGTTGGAAATTGAAATTTTCAAGCTACACATCCAAACCATGGCATGTAATATATCATTTTGACTCTAGAAAACATTTTAAAGACAATGGTTTAGCCACATTTTTGATTTGAGGTCTAAATCATGGACTTGCTTTGGAAAATGGTTACTTGCATATTAAGCAACATTTGCAAAACTTAAAATTGAGGCATGGGCAAGGAACTTGGCAAGCTAAACCCTTCCAAATTGTCACTAGGGGAGAAATTGAAGGAGATTGAGGTGAATTTCAAGCTGCAAACAGAATTGAGCATGCATGATAAGTGATTCAAAATCTCATGACATGAGATGTGTAAAATCTCATTGGAAGGATCTAGAGGGTTCTAGATCATCCAAACTTCATCTATATATTGAGTAGAATGCATCCATGACAAGGGTTGGTGATCATTGAAGGTTTGAGCATAGTTTGGAATTGAGTTTTCATAGATTGCAATTGAAATCGGTTTCATCAATTTCCTCAATTTCCTTGCATTTTCTTGATTGCTTCTTCTTCCATGAGCATCAAGGATTGATTCCAGATCATTTCCAAGGAGAATTGGTGGCTAGATCGTGGGGAAGCAAGTGATTTTCAGCACCTGTAACTCTTCATCGTGTTTCAAGATTGAAGCACTTTCCATTGAATCTTTTGCATACAGAAGTGAGGAGGAAGTTTAGTGATCGTGTCTAGAAGATTTAAGGGCTTGAAGTGAAGATTTCGTGCATCTGTTATTCAAGAATTTTGAGGTTTGTAACCTTCTTCCCCTAGCTTGATTTAGGAAGAATTAGGTTGAATTAGGGTGTTAGATCAGTTGTAGAATGGCCTAGGATGGTTTTCAGATGGTTAATTGTTGAATTAGAGACAAAATAGGAAGATCACCATTTTCGGTTGAGATTGGGAGATGATGATTCTTGGGGTTTCAGAAGAAACTAATGGCATGATTGAGTTCGTGGCAAGATTTGGAGTGTGTTTCATGTTTTGACCAGTTGCATTGGAGGCTCCTAGAGTGAACTAGGGTTGGAGAAGACGACCGGAGCTCCACCGGTGGTGGCCGGAGCTGGGCGCGAAGCTCAGATGTTTGAAAGGTTGAAGATGACCCTGATACCATTGGATCTTGTTTTGACTTGGACTTTGAGGCTCATCCAACGGCCACGTTTTGAAGTTGAATTGTGAAGGAGTCTGAAGCATGAAACGCACCGTTTCATTTATTCAAGCGTTTGGGCTTAGTAGTCTGAGTGTTATCCACACCCCCCAACAAGCCCAACCCATGCTTTGAACTGAAAATGTTTACTTCCTGCACCGCGCGCTTCTTTATTTTATTTGATTTTCATTTTAATTTCCATTTAATTCATGATTCTTGGAAAATTCATAACTAATTGAATATTAATCCAATTCAGCCCATTCTTTTTGCATATTACTCATGATTGAGTCTATTATTTTTTAGAAAAAAATATTTTCATTTCATTTAATTTCTGATTTAATTGGAATTTTGTATTTTAATTGATATTAAAATGTTTATGTTTGATGCATATTTTTGTGGAATTTTGTATGATCTCATAGTGATGATTCTTGGCCTAATTTTTTGTGTGTGATTAGGTTAGATGTGTATGATCCCATAGTAATTTTCTCACATTTTTGTAATGAAAATAGGTATGCCTTCTAGATTGATGTTTAGAGACTTCCTTTTTAGGGTTTTAGGTTGATGCCTTAGAATATGGGTTTTAGTTCTAGGTCCAAATTGATGATTTGATCTTTGAAACTAATGTGATAGAGTCATGATTGACCTAGGTTCCCATAGTAATTTTTGTAGGATTTTACAATTGATTTTAGTATTTTAGTTAGGACTAACTTTAGTGCTAGGTCTTAGGTGATCCTAATTTACTAATTCAACTAGTTTAACTCATTTAGTTCCCTTAGATTAGGGTTTGTGCTTGGGTTGCCTTTGGTTGAGATTGAAGACAAGTTGAAGACAAGGTGAGGATGCTTGAAGTTGCTTGAGAGTGCTTGAAGCTTTGGATTCTGTGGGTGCCTGAAGGTGTCTGATGAAGATTAGGAGATAGGACATAGGGAGAGCTTTGTAGTTAGAATGATTTCTTTCACAAACATGGAAAGCATCTTGTGCTTCCATTCCTCCCAATGATTAAAAGTCCTTCCATGGTATTCACCTCCCTCCTTTGGAGGGATAAGTGATGGTACCTAGGAAGTAGAACTTTTGAGGGAACCATTCTTCTGATGTTAAACCCTTATAGGCCTCCTTTGGTGGTCAATAAGCAGTTTAATATCCTAGCTTATCCAGTTAAGTGATTTCTTCTAGTTTGAGTATCTTGAAGATGTTGGGCTTGAGTGTGAAGATGAAGACTTCATGGAAGAATATGGAAGAGGATGATTCCTTGAACATTGCCATTGCAACTGAAGCTTGAAGAGCAAGAAGAGCAGGTTGATACTTGAGGATCCAGTAAAGATTGAATGAAGAGCTGAGGCTTGAGCAAGAATTGAAGGATGAAGTTGATGCTTCTAAGTGATTAAAGATTTCTCTGAGAAGCTGAGGCTTGTAGATAAGGAAGACCAAGTTAACATTGGTAAAGCAAAGAGAGCTAAAGCTTGAAGATCAGGTTGATACTTATGGAGAGGATTCAATTGAGATTGAGTGTAGAGCTGAGGCTGGAGGAATAAAGGATGAGTTGATACTTACACTGATGCATGTGAGAACCTGAAGGAATCAAGTTGATACTTGTAGCTAAGAGTGAAGCCTGAGGGTGGAGTTAACTGGAAAGCTGGAAGCTTGGAGAAGTGAAGTTTAAGTTGAAACTTATGTTGAAGGTTTGAAACCTGGAGAAGCAAATTGATGTTTGTCATGAAAGATGATATCCTTGAAGGGTGATTGAAGTCTGAAGACTGAGTGGCTGTTAGAAGAGCTGAGGCTTGGAATTGAGAGAGAGTTGTTGATCTGCTGCTTTCTTGTCTGTTTTCTTTTCTGTAGTGCTAATGTGCCTTGTTTGACTTGCTTGATGCATTAGAATAAGTCCATGACTAGACTGACTTTAATCTAGGAGCATGATTGCACTAGAGGTTGAGTTGCTCCCTCTGCTTGTATTGTTACTGTATGGCTTTGCTTGCGGGTATTCGGTAGAGCCCAGCTCCCTTGCCCAGGTGGTTTATTTTGCTTGATAGAATTCCATTTTACTTCATTTCTTCTGTATGATTACAATTGTTATTATATTTTGCTTGATAGCATGTTATTTCCTCAGTATGATTACTGTTATTCATTCTGGCTTGAGGTTGAGATGAGCTTGTGGAGGCTGCTGCCCCACACACATTTCCTCCCTCACTTGCATTGCATGCATTTTACAGTCGATTATCTGTTTATTGTTTAAGCTGATGATTTATCTGCTCCTGTTTATCATTGACATGATCCCTTAGGACTCTCACTTCCTTTGATAAGGAAGTGATGATTAGAACTTTAGGTTGAAACCTATGCATGATAACTTCTAGGAGTTCCCTGTTTCAAACTTCAACTATAGGATGAATCCTTGGCATAACAACAGTAGGACTTGATAGTCTCCCCATAGTTGAGCCTGTTCTCTCTTCTCATCTCAAAACAGCTTAAGATACAATAATCATGAATGATTTCTTTCGTACGTTACGAGCCTTAAGCTATCTGAGGAAGGATTGTTGGAGAGTTCCTTTCCAATAGTCTGGATGTCTAGTATGGCACCCTTTGGGTGACATGCAACGCATTCACTCTCAGGTCATAGTCTTTAATGCGATTGAAATTGCAAACACAATAAAAAACACTTCTTTCGTAAAAGACAGAAAACAAACTTCAAACCTTTTTGCCCCGCGGGCCCATAATTCAAAGGAAAGCTTTTCTGAAGAAAAGAGTGTCGTTAAACTTCAGCGCCAACGCAAACAGGCTTTGTCCCTAACTGCTGGAACTGTTGTTTAACCCTACTCGATAAAACAGATGAATCCGAATTCCCGTAATGCGTATTATCCCGAACTACGTAAGCTCTGATCTCTCATACCTGTTGAGAGTACGTAGGCACAATACTGATGTATTGGCGAGCCACCTCCCCCGTAACGCGTAGTAGGTCGAACTACGTTGACTCTGATTTCTCATTCTCTGATGAGAATACGTAGGCATAAAGCGCGACGCTTTGCCGAGTCATTTTTCTTTTATGTTTAAGCCAGCCTTGATAGGTAGATAGATAAACCAACTCGTCCAGTAAACACAACAAGCGTGGATCCTGTAACACCCCACTTCCCAAATTAAATAAAATATAAACATTAAAAATAAACATCAGAGTTTTCACCAAAATAGTGGGATATCACATCACCAAATTTTTATAAAAATACTTTATTAATTATTCTCAAAAATAATACATCGGAAAACATTATTCCAACATTCTCGGCCATCCGCCAAATTTCATAAAATCTTAATTATTATAATTCACAAAAAAAGTGATACGTCACAGGATTACAACAAGTTTGACATAAAACAATTAAAACACCCATATCCCGTGTTACGTATCAGAGCATCCTAGACTCGACTGGCACACCACCATCCAAGCTATCTAAGTACCTGGATTATCTGTACTTCCGGAGAAGCACAGACACAACAACAACCAAGGGGTGAGAAAACATGATCAAAAATATATTGGTAATGTAATACATGTAAACAAGGTAGTAAAACACACCAACACACCAATATTCACCCCAACAACTCCATATAACGAACCTACTGTTCAAATTAAAATATAACATATTATAATGCAAATATGCAACTCAACACCATGCATGCGGTACCGACTCATTGGTTCATTCAATCGAACCTGGATAGATCACTTACGCTCCTCCTGAGACATGATCTATCCCCCACCATTCTCCACAAAGGAGTACGGATGAATCACTTACGCTCCTCCTGAGACATGATTCATCCCACCAAAACACCATGATATGCATACACCAATGCATAACTATCATAATTAGGCACACTAAGTGCACACGATCCTCCTGATCATATCATCATACATCAATGCATATATGTGTAGATATATTACAACAACACCATATAAATCAATCAGATAGTAAACAAATTCATACTATAACACCATATATAACCACATCCCAACACCCGGGAACACACGATCCTACTGATCACTACATACATATACGTTAACTAATTGTCCACCAACAATATTAAGGGAAATGAGTACTATCACCCAATACACAGGTTAGATCCCACACTCATCATCCTTACAATGCATCAAGGCCAGAAAGATCACCCCAGACCAATGCTCAAGGCCAAACATCACCAAAGTCACATTCTGGTTCTGCTACGCTCGCTGGCATTCGCTAGGCGAAGCTTCGCCAACACTCGCCAGGCGAAGCCCAGCGAATGCTGCGATTCACCAACTTTCCCACAGTTCTGCAGTACTATTCTAGGCCAAATCAAACTTATCATCTCAACTCAAATTCTCAGCCTACTCTAGTACCAACCTTGTACATTACCGTAACTAAATCGGTTCCTAAATCTTATTCCCAAAGTCATCGCTTAAACATTCTACCGATGCCTTAAAAGGTCACACAGAATCTCCCTAAAAACCTTAAACCAGCCTATACGCCAAATTAACCAAAAACAACAATTCATCAACATTGACCTATACTCCATCGCTATCAATTACTAGTTATCATCAAACACAAACACACCATTATACTTACCAATTATCATATACTTCCTACTCTAGAACCAACATTATGGTACATTACCTACACTTCAGAGTTACTCTGAATCTCACCAAGGTCCTAACCAGAGTCACTAACAACATCACAGGGAACAACACATAATTTTCCCAAATTTATAATCATGGTCATTACCAACGCTACAATAACAACACAAAATCTCACCAAAACTCTATTCATAGTTACTATCAACACTGCAGTAACAACATATAATCTCACTAATATCACCATAATATATATATATATATATATACCAAATTCACCAATACCAATCAACAATTCATCAATATCAAGCATCAATTTATCATTAGCAACAACAATAACAAGCATGCCAATATAAAACTTCATAGATCGACATTTTCCTACGGGGTTAAGGAATCCCCTCTACCCTATACATGTATATATACCATCCCAATCAAGTTTCTCCCCCCTTACCTGGATAATTATTCTGATCGGTGATAAATTCCTCCAAGATTCTTCATCCCTAGCCTTTTCCCTTTCTCTTTGTTCTTTGCTCTTCTCTATTCTCCCAATTTCCCTTCTCACGGTTTCTATCGTGCCTTTTCATATTTCCATTCTAACTTCCCCATAACCCTTCCACTTCTTATTGTACTTATTCCAACCACTAATATCCCAATAATAATTCTAATAATAATAATTATAATAATCATTATAATAATAATAATAATAATAATAATAATAATATTAATAATACTATTGTAATATTATAGTAATATTCAACATAATAATAATAATAGTAATACACCCAACAATAATTATAATTATAATAATAATAATAATACTAATGATAATAATAACAATTATATTAATACTAATAATAAAATAATATTAATAATAATAATCTTAATATTAATAATACTAATATAATATTACTAATATTAATAATACTAATCATAATAATACTATTAATAATAATAATAATAATATTATTATTATTATTATCTCACCAAAATAATAATAATAATAATAATAGTAATAATATTATTATCTCACCAAAATAATAATAATATTAATAATACTAATAAATATAATAATATATAATAATATATAATAATAATAATAATACCCCCACCAATATTACTATTATTCATTATATTATCATATTCACACCAAAAATCATAATAATATAATAACTATATTAATAATAATATTATATTCTCCATATTAATAATATTACTACAAATATTAATAATAATCATAAATATAATAATAATAATAATAATAATAATAATAATAATAATAATAATAATACCACCACCAATATTACTATTATTTCTTATATTATTATAAACTCACCAAATTACCACCAATGATCCTCCCATCTCAGGGACACCCACCAAACATCATCAAATACACCCTACCAAAGGGCACATCAACATATAATATTTAAAATAATAATAAAATGACTAAATAATTAAAATGGGTGTTACAACTCTCCCCCACTTTAATTATTTTCGTCCTCGGAAATTACCTGATGGAAATAATTTCGGATACGCTCCCCGCATCCTTTATTCCAATTCTCAGGTCACACTGCCTTCTGCAACACCTCCCCATACTACTTTCACCAAAGATATCTCCTCCCTTCGGAGTTGTTCCTCGCTCGCCAAAACGAACTAGCAATGCCTCAACAATCGGAATATTTTTCACTTGTACATCATCCACCTGGTTCAATGTACTTTCTCGACTAAGACACATGAAACATATCATGCCAATTCACAGCGACAACGGAAAAACAGTCTGACATGTTACTCCTCTCATGCCTCCGTTGTGCCACTCTGATACAACTACAGAACACGGTGCGAACTTCTGAGATTTCGAAGCTCGACCAACACCAGTCACCGGCGTGACTCTCAAAACACATATTGCCTCGGATCCTCTCGATCTTTTCAGCCATCTCAAGCATAATTTTCAAGTCTGAGTACAACACTCTCACTCGATTTATTTCAACACAGGAGAGTCCTACACTCCCTATCTCACCAAGCCACATATAGTGTCATTCCGACACTAGGATGGTAACCGTTATTATAGGTAACTCAATCAACGATAATTAATCATCCCACGCTCCACCTTGATCCGACACCTAAGCTCTCACCAATTCTATACAGACTCAATAGTCCTCTCTGGCTGACCATCAGTTTGCGGATGGTAGGTCGAACTCAGCTTCAACTTAGTACCCGAAGCTTCCTGTAAGCCCCTCCAAAATCTCAATATAAACCTCAAATTTCCATCTGACACAATATTCGTCAGTATCTCATCCAACTTCACCACTTTCTCAATATGCATCTCGTATATCCTCAACACGGAAAGTTAATCCACTCCTAACAATTCAAATTAAAATTATGTCTTTACAAATTCTTTGGAAATCTCAACACCAATTTCGTGAAAATACTACCTGATTTCCACTCTGGCATATTTTACGACTGCATCAGACTCAACAGTCTCTGATGTTCACTCTTCGAATTCCTACAATTCTAACCAGCATATTCCACCTCAACTACTCCTCCCCTTATCCATGGTCTCCAAAACAATCTACTCAAATTCGGTTACTTCTTCATAGCACCGGGATGGATACTCCATCTACCTCAATGTATTTCTTCACGAGTACTCCTACTCCCCTCAACAACATCTGGTACACATACCCTATCATAACACATCATGGTACTATTTCCACGAACCCGACAATCCACTCTTCGACTCTAATTTATCAATTTCAACTAATTCACTACTCAACCCAGGTTTCTGACTTTCTTGATTCTGCTCAAGGATATCACTAGTCAGATCTTAATAATAAAAGCTTAACTTCATAAGAAGTCTCCTTACTCACAAAACTCATATTATGAAATTTCTCAATTAGTTCTAACTCTTTTTACCATCATCTTCGGTATATGCAAATATTTCTAACTTACTACATCATCTACCATGTCCGCTTTACCCGAATGGTAATTCAACTCGAAGTCGTACTCTTTTCGAAGTCCCAATTATTTCCTATGCCTCATATTCGTCTTATTCAAATTAAACAAACACCTTAAACTCTTAAGATCACCAAACATCTCCGATCTCAGTCTGAACTTTTGAAGACTCCGACTCCGGTACAATCACAATAGTAACCAACTCTAAATCACTGGTCGGATGATTTCTCTTATACACTTCAAGTTGCCTTTTGCATAATTGAAACTCGCTGAAGTTGTCTTTAGCAAATCCCCTAATTATATCAACAAGCATCACAAACACCACAATTAGTTCTATCGAATTCGGCAGAACTTTCCTTACGGAAGTATATCACCGCTCTTTTTCCAACACTGATAACTCCAGTTCCTTATGCTCACATAATCCTCTATACTCTTCGAATACCTTAAAATATCATTTATTAACACAACCATTGCCTTATATAAATAATTAAAGAAGATCCCATGCCAAGTGGACAAACAAGTTGTGAGTTATAGCGGGAACACATACCGTACCGCCCGTCCTTACCACAACATTCAAACACACTTCATTAATAAATAGATTAAATCTATTTCAATACTTCACCATCTCATAGATAATTTGAATAGCTTTCCAACGCTTCGAACCGCGCGTCATTCTGAGTTACGGTTCCCCCGTTACGGCAAAAACACCAGAATAACATTTTCTGCCCAGGACCCCTTCGCCAGGCGAACACCGCAGCGAATATGGACGTTCGCCAGTATGCTCGCCAGGCGAACATGACAGTCCCAAAATCCTCTTTTCGACCGTTACCCGACTTCCGAGTGTCCGATTTCGATTCTGTAAAAAGCTGCGATCTCGGAATTTAACGTACAACAACAATTTTATACTTAGGAAGTCATCCAACACATTTTAAATCTATGGATAATTTAAAACTCAATTACTTCCAATCTCAACAGCAGATCTTTGAGCCTCCTAATACGATAGAACTTTTGACCTTCGTCCCATCCACCACAAGAACTCTACTCGAGATCACATGACCAAGGGACTCACATCCCTCGATCAATTGTTCCATCAAATCATTAACTCTTGGAAGCGAACACCTATCCTTGATAGTCACCCTGTTCACTTATCTATAGTTCACCCAAAGCTTCACAAAACCTTCTATCTGTCTAACCAACAAAATTGGTGCACATTACGGTAGCACACTCAAACAAAAGAACCTCTCTCCTAGAAGGTCTTCAAGTTGACTCTTCAACTTCTCCAATCCCAACGAAAACACACCATATGGAGTCACTAATATCGGACTCGTTCCAACAACAAAGTCAACGTGTGAGCTTTACTTCACACTCCGATAGTAAATCACCTACCTCATCCGGAAACCTCCGGCAATCGCAAATAATTGACAAATCCCAATTTTTCTCACTTTCCTTCTCATTCCAAGTTTCAGTCAAAATAGACACTTCAACACCGTCTTACGCCAAATTCCTCAAAATAATCCCTTAAGCACTTAGCTTAACTCAAGACTATTCACTGCTCACGCCACCCAAGCTTGCAAGACGCGTCTATCCCATCCAACACAATCTCGTCCAGTATTAACAAGAGATTAAGGGTGATCAGTTCCTCAATTTGTTAATAGACATCCGAAATCATGATGGGGTACAAACCATCTTTACCAACTATTATATCATTCCTCAACACCATAAGCCACCAAATTGTAGCTTTCCGGAGAAATACAACTTCTCCCCCACTGGAATCATTCCACTTCTACCGACAAACTTAACCAACAACATGTATCGACGGTGTTTTTACGCACATGTCGCATACCAGGGAACAACAACACTAGACAACATTGGCCGGACGGACCGACCTGCTCTGATACCAATTGTAACACCCCACTTCCCAAATTAAATAAAATATAAACATTAAAAATAAACATCAGAGTTTTCACCAAAATAGTGGGATATCACATCACCAAATTTTTATAAAAATACTTTATTAATTATTCTCAAAAATAATACAGCGGAAAACATTATTCCAACATTCTCGGCCATCCGCCAAATTTCATAAAATCTTTATTATTATAATTCACAAAAAAAGTGATACGTCACAGGATTACAACAAGTTTGACATAAAACAATTAAAACACCCATATCTCGTGTTACGTATCAGAGCATCCTAGACTCGACTGGCACACCACCATCCAAGCTATCTAAGTACCTGGATTATCTGTACTTCCGGAGAAGCACAGACACAATAACAACCAAGGGGTGAGAAAACATGATCAAAAATATATTGGTAATGTAATACATGTAAACAAGGTAGTAAAACACACCAACACACCAATATTCACCCCAACAACTCCATATAACGAACCTACTGTTCAAATTACAATATAACATATTATAATGCAAATATGCAACACAACACCATGCATGCGGTACCGACTTATTGGTTCATTCAATCGAACCTGGATAGATCACTTACGCTCCTCCTGAGACATGATCTATCCCCCACCATTCTCCACAAAGGAGTATGGATGAATCACTTACGCTCCTCCTGAGACATGATTCATCCCACCAAAACACCATGATATGCACACACCAATGCATAACTATCATAATTAGGCACACTAAGTGCACACGATCCTCCTGATCATATCATCATACATCAATGTATATAAGTGTAGATATATTACACCAACACCATATAAATCAATCCGATAGTAAACAAATTCATACTATAACACCATATATAACCACATCCCAACACCTGGGAACACACGATCCTACTGATCACTACATACATATACGTTAACTAATTGTCCACCAACAATATTAAGGGAAATGAGTACTATCACCCAGTACACAGGTTAGATCCCACACTCATCATCCTTACAATGCATCAAGGCCAGAAAGATCACCCCAGACCAATGCTCAAGGCTAAACATCACCAAAGTCACATTCTGGTTCTGCTACGCTCGCTGGCATTCGCTAGGCGAAGCTTCGCCAACACTCGCCAGGCGAAGCCCAGCGAATGCTGCGATTCACCAACTTCCCCACAGTTCTGCAGTACTATTCTAGGCCAAATCAAACTTATCATCTCAACTCAAATTCTCAGCCTACTCTAGTACCAACCTTGTACATTACCGTAACTAAATCGGTTCCTAAATCTTATTCCCAAAGTCATCACTTAAACATTCTACCGATGCCTTAAAAGGTCACACAGAATCTCCCTAAAAACCTTAAACCAGCCTATACGCCAAATTAACCAAAAACAACAATTCATCAACATTGACCTATACTCCATCGCTATCAATTACTAGTTATCATCAAACACAAACACACCATTATACTTACCAATTATCATATACTTCCTACTCTAGAACCAACATTACGGTACATTACCTACACTTCAGAGTTACTCTGAATCTCACCAAGGTCCTAACCAGAGTCACTAACAACATCACAGGGAACAACACATAATTTTCCCAAATTTATAATCATGGTCATTACCAACGCTACAATAACAACACAAAATCTCACCAAAACTCTATTCATAGTTACTATCAACACTGCAGTAACAACATATAATCTCACTAATATCACCATAATATATATATACCAAATTCACCAATACCAATCAACAATTCATCAATATCAAGCATCAATTTATCATTAGCAACAACAATAACAAACATGCCAATATAAAACTTCATAGATCAACATTTTCCTACGGGGTTAAGGAATCCCCTCTACCCTATACATGTATATATATCATCCCAATCAAGTTTCTCCCCCCTTACCTGGATAATTATTCTGATCGGTGATAAATTCCTCCAAGATTCTTCATCCCTAGCCTTTTCCCTTTCTCTTTGTTCTTCGCTCTTCTTTATTCTCCCAATTTCCCTTCTCACGGTTTCTATCGTGCCTTTTCATATTTCCATTCTAACTTCCCCATAACCCTTCCACTTCTTATTTTACTTATTCCAACCACTAATATTCCCAATAATAATTCTAATAATAATAATTAAAATAATCATTATAATAATAATAATAATAATAATAATAATAATAATAATAATAATAATAATAATAATAATGTAATACTATTGTAATATTATAGTAATATTCAACATAATAATAATAATAGTAATACACACAACAATAATTATAATTATAATAATAATAATAATGATAATAATAACAATTATATTAATACTAATAATAAAATAATATTAATAATAATAATATTAATATTAATAATACTAATATAATATTACTAATTTTAATAATACTAATCATAATAATACTATTAATAATAATAATAATAATAATAATAATAATAATAATATTATTATCTCACCAAAATAATAATAATAATAATAATAGTAATAATATTATTATCTCACCAAAATAATAATAATATTAATAATACTAATAAATATAATAATAATAATAATAATACCCCCACCAATATTACTATTATTCATTATATTATCATATTCACACCAAAAATCATAATAATATAATAACTATATTAATAATAATATTATATTCTCCATATTAATAATATTACTACATATATTAATAATAATCATAAATATAATAATAATAATAATAATAATAATAATAATAATAATAATAATAATAATAATAATAATAATAATAATAATAATAATACCACCACCAATATTACTATTATTTCTTATATTATTATAAACTCACCAAATTACCACCAATGATCCTCCCATCTCAGGGACACCCACCAAACATTATCAAATACACCCTACCAAAGGGCACATCAACATATAATATTTAAAATAATAATAAAATGACTAAATAATTAAAATGGGTGTTACAGATCCCGTCGAGTACGACGGACGTGAGGGGTGCTAATACCTTCCCCTTGCGTAACCGACTCCCGAACCCAGACAACGGTTGCGATGACCTTGTCTTATACCTTTTTCGTCAAGTTTTTCGGATCGTTTCCTTTCCCACTCCGAGGGATAAATAACGAAAGGTGGCGACTCTTCTGTTTTGCCGGCACCTTATTTTCGCGGAAGCGACAGTCATTCGTAACTGTCTTTATCTTTTTAAATTCAATTTTTATTATTCAGTAGTAACTGCCTTTATTCTTTCAAATCGAATCGTCATTGGTCAATCATAATTCTCATGTCTTTGTCATCGACCCATTAGAAGCTAGTCGTAACTTTTTCTTACGGTCTAAGTCTAATTGTAGTTGGCACATACATAAGAGTTTAATTACCCTGTATTTTCTGATGGTTCCTAAAGGTCGTGTTTGATTTCTTCATTTTAAGGAATTTCCAGAAGCTTGGATGTTATTCATATTTGAAAGGTCCAATGATGTTTTGTTTTGATTGATTTTTTTGTAAAGAATCATCATCAACCTTTCTTGGATTATCTTCTTGTTAGAAAACTCCTAGTTTTGTTTCCTTCTTTTGGATAACTTTCTCGTTAAAAGGCTCCTAATCTTGTCCTTTTATGGATAATCTTCTCATTAGAAGACTCCAATACCTTCAGATATATTCTAAAGTGTTGCCAGGTCATATATGAACCTATCGTTGAGTCACTTTGAATATTCCCCATAATCTTTTCCCCAACAATTTGTCATTGAAGGTGTGAAAAGTACACAAGAATGGGGGTTCGAATTGTGTTTCACATTTTCTTTAATTTAACTTCTATCAAAGTTTTAGAATTAGAATAGGTGTTCAAATTCTGTTTTAATTCATTGGCAATGGATATAGTAGAAGTAAACAAATAACAGCAGAAGACACAAAAGACTTATCATGATTACAATCGCTTATGCTTCTGCATAAGTCTTTTACACTTGCTCAGACCAACTGTTTGAGACTTTCTTGGTTAAAGCACATGTTTAAGACTTATGATCACATCTTCTGACCAAGCCACCTGCTCTTCTGGCCATCCAGACAGACACTTCTTTGCTCAAGCAGCACTTGAGACTTCCTGTTCAAGCCCCTAAGACAGAGACTTTCCCTTTGCTCAATTAGCCTAGCTGAATAAGGCTTTCACAACTCAAGTACATAAGCAATGAGACTTATGCCGCTTAAGCATTTGGGCTCAAGACTTCTACTCAATCAGCCTTGTTAATTAAGACTCTTACATCTCAAGCACATAGTAGGAGAGTTACGTATCTGAAGCATCTTGCCTTAAGACTTCTTGCTTGAATCACAATGAGACAAGACTTTGGCTCAAGCACATAGCAAGAGACTTTGATCTAAACTGTTGAACGGGCCCAGAAGGATAGAGAATAATGTGCACATGATATAAGTATCATAGGTATGGGGAATTACCCTAACAAAGACCTAAAGCACTTAAGATTATAAGATATACAATATTTATGAAATCTTAAGGATTTTACAATTACAACCTACAAACAGAAAATCCGCATATTACAACAAAGTTGATAATTGCTTATCTTGATACTCTTTCATCTGGAGAATCCTTGTTCTTTTTTTTAGTAAGAACCTTCAGCTATATTTATAGCCTTTGTAGAAAACTAGTTGTTGAGGAAGTAACTTGATCAAGTGTCTTTATCTTTTCCCCATAGTACAAGAGACGTGGAAGATGGATGCAGAACATATTCTGAATCTAGTGTGTAACATGTTTAAACTTTGAGTCTTCAAGAGGTTCTCGTACTGATAGAGTCATTAGAAGTAGTCATCCATAAAGCATGTCAGCTTTTCTTGAGCCTTGCAATCTGTAGACTCTGACTGACAAACTGATAAGACAATACAGTTTTCTTTCTGCAGTAAGGACGACTTCCTACTTTATCACCAACTCTGAGTGGTACCAGATTCTAATATACACTTTACAAGTGTAGTGACTCGTCTAAATACTAGACCTTCAACACCAGAGTCTACACCAAGCCACGACAGCAAACGTTCTTCAGATTCTACCATCAGAAGCTAGAAATGAAGCAACTCCTAAGTGTGTCTAAGTAAAACAGATTCTGATTATATATGTACAAGAACAAGAACCTGCATAAATAAAACGCACATCAAATAAACCATTATTCTTTCAATACTTTTGTTATCATCAAAGCTAAAACAGAATATGTCATGAACAAATCTTGTTCTAACAATTTGCCCCTTTTTGATGATGACAAACAAGTGTATTTAAATGACAATGTTGTGCATTTAATTTTCTCTCCAACATCAGGGTATAAGGTTTGTAAGCTCCCTTTGAGTTTGATAGTCCAAAGCTGAGTTATGTTGACTCTAACATTAAGAACTAATTTTTAAGAAAAAATAAATGAGTCTTCTTAGTAACATTAAGGTCTGAGGTTTGTAAGCTCTCCCTGAATCAAACAGTTTCAAGGTTGAGGTTTTTAAGCTACCCCTCAGTTCTATATTTAAGAAAACCAAAATAACATTATCTTAACTTTCATTGGAAATATCAGAACGTGAGGTTAGTAAGCTTCTTCTGAGTCTAATAGACTAAGTCTGAGGTTTATAAGCTCTTATGCAGCATTTGTACAAGAAAGTTAAAATATGTTGCCCTTTTAACTTCCTTTGGCAACACCAGAACACGAGATTCATAAGCTCCTTCTGAGTCTGATAGACTAAGTCTGAGGTTTGTAAGCTCTTACTTAGTTATATGTACGAGGAAGTTAAAATATGCCCTGGACTAGGTAACCAAAACAGAAAGTAACAACTAGAACATAAATGACTGATATGTACAACTAAATCGGTACTCATTGGGTTCAGTTTCCACTTAAATACTTACTATTATTTCTCCCTCTTTTTTCACATCAAAAAGAAAGAAATAAAAGAAGGAAAACAAAGAAAAAAAGGAAAGGAAAATAATTTCCACTAATTAATGTAATTCAGATCATCATTACTTGATCAATTTCCAAGAAAGACAAATAATCAAGTAGCAAGGGTTATTGAGGATTGTGCAAACCATTTGTTGGTCAAAAACAGTCTCAAGAATCAATCAAGAGATCTTATTCCAATAATTAGGATACTCAGAAACTACAATAAAAAGAACCAACACCTAGTTCATTTTAAACAACATCTTTAAAAGTAATGGAGTCATCAGTTGAGAGCAACAAGAAATTTGTTGTAATAAAGATCTGAAAGCATCCAACAAGACGAAAAATCCAAAAACGGCAAAAACAAGTTGTTCCTGCATCATCCACTACTGACTTTGTGCTTCTTATAAAATCTACTTTAGATGAGGCAACATCAGCAGCTCCAAAACAGCCCTACAAGAACGATCCTTTAGAAGCTGCTATGAGACCACGAAGAAAGATCATGAAGAGAACAGGAAGGAAGCCACTCAACGAGATGTTCAGCCAGCTTGCGGTCCCAGAGGCAGAAGTGGAAGATATTGTAGAATACAAACCAGATATTGATTATGGTAACTACTGATTTTGTAGGAAAAAAAAAGACATAGAACCATCTTTTTCTAGGTCCATCCGTTTTCCTTTTAGGAATATTTTGTAATCCATTGATAAGATTAATGAAATATGTTTTGAGAAAATTATTTATTTACATATTATGCAACAATGATCCAGTTAATCTTGAAACTTTCTGAAGGAGCATTAGCAAAGTGAAACTGACAACAGAAACATTAGCAAAACTAGTTAAACATTAACTCATAGTTGCTCAGAGAATCTTATAAGAGTTATTATTAGAGTACTTATAAGATTTAACCAATACTTAAATAACTTTAAACTCAAAACCATGTAAATATCACATCTATAAAAAAGACTCAAGTAAGCTTTCTTCTGTCATCACTTAATCCCTAAAACCCCAAGATGTACAGGCAAAAGCAAATCTGGGTTCCAACAAGAGATTTCAGGAAGGAAGCATTGCTCAATGCAGCAACTCAAGCAAACCAAGGTAAAGCGGTAACTAAAGGATCTCCAAGTAAGCAGACAGCTTCAGAAGTGCTCTCCTCAACAACATATTTTGTAAAGACATCCAAAAGAAGATCTTCTAGGTCCAAACACTGACACCAGATGAGAAAGGAGACTATCGAGTTTGATAAGGAAGAATGGCAAGATTACTTAGATAGTCTGGACATGTCAGATGATCCTAGGTAGATCCTTCGGGCCAATCCATAAGACCAGAATCATCTAATTGTCTTGTAATAGCTTCCTTTCAATTAATGAAATAAGTTGCAAACATTGAGTACTTTTACCTATTTATTTTAGATTCTCATGAAAAACATAGAATAAATATTCAACAATTTAAAATTGTACACAAGCATCAACAAACTCTGAATTTATTAATAAGAAGCTTAATACATATATTTCAACATAATACAAAGCATAACTATGCAGAAATCTAACATCAGAATCTTGCATAGATAACTTCAAACTTGTCTGTCAAAATCTTAGAAGAACTAGCCTCAGAACTTATGTTAACCCCCTGTTGAACAAGTATCTGAGAAATAACTGGTCCATAAGGAATGGAGAAGGTATTTCCCTTTTGAAAATAATAAAGTAACCTTTTCAGATGGTCAAACATAACTTAAGGAAGATCGACCTTCAAATATGAATTAAGAAGTATAAGCATATCATTTTCAATAGGGTCCACAAGGTCTAAATCTTTTATCCTTAGGAAGTAAGTTTTAATTCATAATCTAATTCCAAACAACAACATCAGGAAGAAGATTTAAGACCTCTTATGTATTAGATGGATCTATAATGATACTCCAAGTAGGAAGATAGTGTCCTCAAACAATATTTCATGGGATTTCTCCAATATCCTCATAATTGATCACATTTGCAATTGCTTTACAGGTTACTATAATAGAAACACCAGTTACTCTATACATAATAGCATACTTAGAATTCAGCTCAACAATGGAGTCATTAATCTAAAACTCTTTGACGAGACTTGGATATGTGAAACCACATAGCATCTCAAAGTAGCCATTCCAACCTTGTTTACACACAGTCTTCCAGAAGTTGAAACCAATCTTAAGAAACTAATTAAAATCCACAAACTTTTCATTAATGACAACAAGCTGATTCAAATAAGAATGAACTGAGGAGCTCATCTCAAGTTTGGTTTGAATGACATATAATTAGGAGGAAAAGAAGAAGAAGAAGAACTGAACAAGAATCCTACAAGAATAATAATCTTTTCAGAAAAAGGACACAATGATGTTACACAAGACAGAGAATAGTAACATCGAGTACCAAAAGAGAAAACATCATTACCCAGAGGTTTCTATCCAGCAAATGTTTCAATTACATAAGATGAATTTTACCTTTATGAAAATTTAAGCAATATAAAAGTTTTTGGAAACTTTTTACTTAAACTATTATGTCAGACATAAAGAATCTTCTTCTGAATCTATGAAACTGACAACTTTCCAAAGATATCATCCATCAGAGTCTAGTAGCTCTAGACTAAGATAGAGATATCATCTTACAGTGACAATACTCTAAGATTCTATTCAGAACTGACACTTCATCTTGAAACAAGAGTCATGAGTGATAGATGAATATTAAGTTAAATTCTAGACAGCTAACACACATTAGTAATGACACAGAAGGTGAAGAAATAGTTTCCATAAATCATCATTTGGCTTATTAAGACATTTAGTATAGACAAACACAACAGAGTTTCCTCTTAAAGATTTCTGAAGTTCTTCTTTTCAAAAGAACTTCTCTAGAAGTCTAATAGAAACTTTGTATTTACATCTATACAAATGTTTCATTGAATGAAAAGATAAACCAAAGAAGAAAAAGCATACCCTTTGTTTTTGTTGGCCAGACTCGATTTAGTATTCAGACTTGACAAATAGAGTCTAAACACAACTTTGAGTGGATTCTGATTCAATGGTTGTCTAACCATTAATTCCACTACTCTCACCAAATTCAGTACCACAAGTACTTGAATCTGGGTTGTTGGCTCTTCCTCCAATAAATGTCGTAAACAACCTTATGGAAGATGCATCTGCTTCTTTCCTTGATACATGTAGCAAATACATTACGATACTCATATTTCTATAAGATTAGACATGTAACTACAAATAAACTCTTATTTACCTTATGTCTCTTCCTGATAATAAAATCATAAACCACTCCAGAGTATAAGTCTAGAATGAGATATGATACGAACAAAATCTTGTTCTAAGCAGAGTCACTAATCTCATTATCTAGGGTTAAATCTTTTGATTTTGAAATTAATGACAAGCTTAGGACCATATGATGTTAACTATCATAAATTGACATAAAGAAAATCAAGTATTATCTTAGTACACTTGACAAAACCCAAAGAGAGATTGAAGATTTCTCATAGAAATGTATTTTAATACAACTTCCATAATGATCCTTAATCAAGAAGCAATGAAGTTTCCAAAGATATCACCTTAAGGAACAGACTCAAGATTATCAAATACTTTTAAACAATATAGATTTGACAGCGTCTTTTGTTCTTCAATGCTTGATTTTTATTTTAGAACACATATGCTTCTTTTCATCTGTATCCTACACTAATATCAGCTTCAAAAGTTTAAACGTGGAAAAGCATCTGATATTTGGTTTGGTAGTGTTTCTTCTTGCTTTCAGATATGGGAAATCAGTTGAAATACAAGTATTTTAGAAGCTTATGAAGTTACTCTTCTATCAAAAGATATCAAAATCCATTCAGCCAGTATGGAAGTTCTTTTGACAAGAAACCTAAGTTTCTTATTATTAGTCATTCTAAAGAACTTGAGCTAAATTGAGAAGGTGATCTGTTGAATATTTTTTTTATCATCTAACATCATTTCTTTCCTTTGAAGACTGCAGATAAACCTTCAGAACACAATTGATTCAAGATGTAAACATCATGAATAACTGTGATCTTAGATTTAAGTTACAGAGCAATCTTCTCATAATTTTCTTGAAAAGATTAGATGAAGTGTAATTGTTCAAGCTTCAAAAATTGCTCCCCACAAATCCAAGCACAAGAATTCAAAGATTGTCCAAGCATCATACGCATCAATGATGTTGATATACTTAGAAGTGAGAAAGAGCATCTACCAGAATGCAACTACCTCTGAAGATATTCAATATGCATCTTTTGAGCTGGTGAAAGAGATTTTTAAGATGATCATCTTTAAACCATCAACTTCTATAGTAATACCTCTTTCAAGGATATTTTGCAGGCCTTCAGCAACCCTATACCAAGACCAATGAACTAAAAATATGTTTAGCTTTTCCATCATTTAAATTAAGTGGAATCATCCTGTGAATATGGTAGGAAAAGCCGTATGATATTTTTCATGTGACACTTGATTCCTTCTTGAAGAAGAATTATACTTTTCTTATTGGATCATTATATGTGCCACTGTTAAGTTTTAATCATAGACCATGCTCTGATACCAATTAAAGATGTGAAAAGTACACAAGAAGGGGGAGTTGAATTACATTTCGCGTTTTCTTTAATTTAACTTCTTATCAGAGTTTTAGAATCAGAACTGGTCTTCAAATTCTGTTTTAATTCATTGGCAGTGAATATAGCAAAAGTAAACAAATAATAGAAAAAGACACAATAGATTAATCCTTGTTCCTCCCCTAACTGAGAGTACTCTAATCCCCTTTCCTCGCAAGAGATTTTCATTATAACCACTTCATGATTACAATCTCTTATGCTTCTGCATATGTCTTTAAACATGCTCATACCAACTTTCTGATACTTTCTTGCTTAGAGCACATGTCTAAGACTTCTACTCACATCCTCTGGACAAGCCACTGGCTCTTCTGGCCATCCATATTGAGACTTCCTTGCTCACATCTTATGCCCAAGCCACTTGCTCTTCTAGCCATCCGGACTAAGACTTCCTTACTAAAGTAGAACTTGAGACTTCCTACTCACACCCCTCAAACGGAGACTTTCCCTTTGCTCAATCAGCCTCGTTGAGTAAGACATTCATAGCTCAAGCACTTAAGCAATGAGACTTATATGGCTTAAGCATCTGGGCTCAAGACTTCTGCTCAATCAGCCTTGTTGATTAAGACTTTTATAGCTCAAGCATATAGCAAGAGACTTACGCAGCTCAAGTATCTTGGCTTAAGACTTGTTGCTTGAATCCCAATGAGACAAGACTTTTGCTCAAGCACATAGCTAGAGACTTTGATCTAAACTGCTAAATAGTCCGAACAGGATAGAGAATAAGATGTACATGATACAAGTATCAGATGTACGGGAAATCACCATAACAAATACCTAAAGCACTTAAGTTTTTTAAGATATACAATGTTTAATAAATCTTAAGGCTTTTACAATTACAACCTACAAACAAAACATCGTTATATTACAACAGAATTGATAATTGCTTGATCTTGCTACTCCTTCATCTGGAGAATCCTTGTTCTTTTTTTTAGTAAGAACCTTCAGCCATATTTATAGCCTTTGCAGAAAACTAGCCTTTGAGGAAGTAACTTGATCAAGTATCTTTATCTTTGCCCCATAATACAAGAGACGTTGAAAATGAATGCACATCAGATTCTAAATCCAGTGTGTAACACGTTTAACCTTTGAGTCTTCAAGTGATACTCGTACTAATATAGTCGTTAGAAGTATTCATCTATAAAGCATGTGAAATTTTCTTAAGCCTTGCAGTCTGTAGACTTTGACTAACAAACTGATACGACAATACAATTTTCTTTCTACAGTGCGTATCACCAACTTTGAGTGATACCAGATTCTAATATACAATTTCCAAGTGTATTAACTCGTCTAAATATTGGACCTTCAGCACCAGAGTCTACGCCAAGTCACACCAACAAACATTCTCCAGATTCTGCCACCAGAAGCTAGAAATGAAGCAACTCCCAAGTGTGTGTAAGTAAAATAAATTCTGATTATTTATGTACAAAAACAAAAACATGCATAAATAAAACACACATCAAATAAACCATTGTTCTTTCAATACTTTTGCTATCTTCAAAACTAAAAGAGAATATGTCATGAACAAATATTGTTCTAACAATCACCTCCAGTGAGTCTTCACTCATTTGTCTTTGACATTTTCCTGTGGATCACCACCACATGTGTCTCCATTTCCCCCACATGCCCATCATCATTCATCATAAAAAAACATGCAAGGGTTCATTCCATTTTACATAATATCCCCGACAAGCCAATAAAAAAGAAGTTTAGTTGTCCATAGCATAGCATGTCATTGCATCTAGGGGAAAATTTCAGGTCTTTTTATATTTAAATACCTTTTTCCCTGATTTCATGAGGATTTTCGTCACACATGCCATCTGGTAAAGATATTTAAATAGGGGCAACTGTCATACCCCAAATTTACCCCCTAGATTCCATCATTATTTGTTGCATCATTTGTATAGCATCAATAAGACAAGTGAATGATCAGTCAAGGCTTGTGGTGTTAATCAACATCTCAAATATTATAATCATGGATCAAAAGTCTCTCTCTATCAACAATTAAGGTTGAGATTGTATCAAATCAAGATTATCCGGTCTCAATTCCTCAAGTGCACCAAACTAGAATTTTTGTCAAAGTCAACTAGATATGGACTTTCCAACCAAGACATGATCCCATGTTTAGGAACATGATTCAAGACCCTCAAATACACCTTTGGAGTCCACTCAAATGTTCTAATTAGCTCAAGAAGTTTGATTCATTGACAAGTGCAAAATTTGATTTCATCTAATACAAAGTCAAAGTCAAAGTTTGACTTTTGACTTTTTTTGTCAAATATGATTTCCTCAAGTCAATAATCATGAAAATACAGAAAATTATCAAATTGGATCATGATTAATCAAGAAAAAGAATCAAAGTTGTAAAAATAGGGTTTTGGAATTTTTTTTAAGTTATGAAAATGCATGAAGAAATGACCTACTTTCCAAGATCATAACTTCTTCCTCAAGCATTCAATGAAAACACATGAGCGCTCCTCTTAAAGGTGGCATTTGATAATTCAATTTGATAAAATTACAAGCCTAAATCTTTCTTGAAGTGGAAGTTATTGATGTTCAAAGTTGGAGTTTTCAAGTTGTTTGAAAATCCAAAACACTTGGAAAAGTTTTTAAGTGTTTTCACCATAAAGTTGGAGTTTTCAAAGTGCATGATTTCGTGACCACTTTGTGATCAATTCAAGCCACCATTTTTCATGCCCAAGAGATATATTTAAATATGACATTTCATACTTCAACAATGTGGAAGAATTGGATCAAACGCTCACAAGGATTGGAAGTTATGATTGATCAAAGTTGAGATTTCAAAGTTGTGAAAATTGTAAAATACTTAGATTTCTTCTAAGTGTCAAATAGTTGAAAAATTCAATTTTTATGGTTATTTTTCTCAATGATGCAAACTGATTCTCTTCAAGTGATCAACATCCAAGTTTTAGTATGTGATATCTTCTTTCCAATGATACCAAGAGCATGAATTTCTTTTGCTTGAGCATGAAGTTACAAAATTGAGAAGTAGTCATGTCAATTCTAATTTTTCAAACCAGAATTACATCAAGATATAACTCAGATTGTTGTGCATGATTTGGAGGGATCTTTAGGCCACTTTTTAAGCTTCTTTTCAGATCACGATCAACTAGAAACTTGTTCCATGCCATGAGATCTTCAGGTAGGTGGAAAATTTAGCAAGTTTTAATCTTCATTCAAGGGAATAAAACCTTGGTTCAATATGCTAATATGAGGAGATTTTGTTTAATACATGATTTGGTGATTTAATCATGTTAGCTTGTTGAAAAAGTCATCAAAATGATCTGAACATTAAATAGAGTTGGTACAAAGCTCAGATCATGAAGGAGCAAAGTTAACTAGGAGCCAAAAAGCAAATTCCACTTTTGTACCTCTTAACCACTTTTTTGGTTTTCCTTCAAAATCCTCCAAACAATACTATTTTCCATGGCCTTTTCTTCAGATAATCTCCATTATAAATAGAGGTCACGTTTCATCTACAAAGACACACAAAAACATCTGAGAACACCAGAATGACTTCACACCATTTTTGACATTTTCAAATTTGTCATGAAAACCAAAACTTGTGATTATCCATTCCCTTCAACCCAACTTTATTCTAACACCACAAATACCTTCAATAAGTATTATAGAAGTGTTCCACACCCTTAGAACACTTCTATAATATCTAGAACACCATAGTCATTTCTCACTTTGCTTCACTTGCAAGTTGATTTGGGTAGAGAGTTCCAGAAGGTTTCCAAGCAAGCTAAGCATATCAACACATCTCTTGAGGTCCAAGGAAGCTGTAGAAATCATCACATTTCTTATGGAAGGGCTCTAAGGCAAAACATGATTTCACCACTTTGAGGTAAATTTTTATTTTTGGAACTCTATGATAGAAGCATCATTTTGATTCATTCTTGTTACTAATATGCTTGCCATGATGTAACAATTGAAACCCCTAAACCCTTGTCCATTGATTGTGCATGTATGGAATTTAATTTAACATTGAAGTATTGGGTTTTTTTTGTTTTTCATTGATTTCTTGGACTAGGATTAAATTAAATGAAATTCAATAGCATGGTTGAATTCCTGGTAAAATTATGAGCAACTTAGCATTTTAATTTGTTCAATTTAGTTGAAAAATAAGAAAATAGTATTTTGAAATGATGATGATGATGATGATGATGAAGCTCGTGGGGAAGATGACAATGGTGGCGGCGCCATTTTTCAAATTTAAAATGAAAGTTTAATATTTTATTTGTTGGTTGTAATTGCTTGACAAGGCGCGTGCCTTGGCTTGGTGGTAGTGTGTTTGTGTGTTGATGTAGAGGCCTGAGTTCGATCCCAGTGCCCTCCCCTTAATGTATTTCCTTTTCTCTCTTTTCTCTTCCTCTCAATTTCATTTTTTCTTCTTTTTCTTTTATTTATTTCATTTTGATTTCTTTTCTCTTTTATTTAATTAAAAAACAAAATCATTTATATTCCATTTTGTTTTATTTATTTTGTTAACTGTATTTTTAAATTATTATTTATTTTGTTAAATAAATGTTAAATTATTATTATTTTGTTAAATAAATTCTAAATTGTTTTATTTATTTTGTTCAATAACTTTTAATTTTTTTATTATCATTATTTATATTGTTAACTAAATTTTGAATTGATAATTATTCATTTTATTAATCATACACTTTTTTACAAAAACTTTGAATAAATATTTTGTTTGATTTATTTGTAAAGATATTGGTTGAATCTTTTTCCTTTTGATTAATTTGTGAACTTTATATTTGATTAAATCATATAGTTCATTTGTGAATAGGTTGTTAAATAATTGAACTTTGATCATCTTGTTTAGATTAAACTAAAATATCTTGATGAATGATATGCATGTCGGTTGATATCCTTTGCCCTAATAGTTTAAGAAGCATGTTTAATTTCTCTTTGATTATCAAGTTTGATTTGATCTTGTGAGATAAACCTTGTGATGAACATAAAATTAATGCATGTTATACCCTAAGTGTAAATGGAACCATGATTGTTATTGTACTCTTAAGTCTTGATGATGTCTCGCTCATGAATGTATGTGTTTACCTCTATGGTTGTTTAACATGATTGTGTTCTCATGAATTTGTCAAGTCATCCTTAGATGATGTCTCATCTATGTAGCTTGTAAGATTTGTTACATTTAATTGATTGTTATCATCAAATGCTCCCATGACTTTGTCAAGTCATTGCCTCTTAACCTAACCCTAGGGAAGAAGTTGTAACTTCTTTGGTTTGTAGACTTTGTAGGAGTATGAATGTTATAGTCATAACCCTTAATCATCAAACCCTTTCTCAAACCCTATCACTTTATCAAACCTTAAATCTCAATCCAAACTTCATTTATACAATTTGAAAATTTCCTAAACAAAATTTTGGTCCTTTGTCAAATACCCTCTTCAACTTTGGCTCTTTGTAAAGTGCCCTTTTAAAATTTCTTACTTCATTAAGGACCACTAAAATACTTTAAAGTATATCAATACTCTTTTGAAATAAACTTGAAAGAAAAGGATTGTTAGAGTCTAGCATTCTAGCAAAACCCTTGAAAGATTGGTCTCAAGTCTTGCATATTGAGATAGCCAATTTTTTCTTTCTTTCATCTTTAATATACTTAATATATAACTTGGACCAAGAGATGTTAGAGTCTATATTTCTACCACAACTCTTAGAACCATTGATCACTACCAATGTTCATGGTCTACAAATAATTTTCTTAAACAATCTTGAATGAAAGTATTGTTAGAGTTTAACACTCTAGCATAAACTCTTTGAACAATTGATTATCATCAAATGTTCACCATTCTTAAAATATATCAAAACTATAATCTAATCTCCATTTTTATGGACCAAACCTTGATTATCATCAAGAGACCAAAACACCTAATATAGTTATGAGTAAACCTTGATTGTCGTCAAGTGTATTTTCTTAAAACAAAACTTCAAGACATCTAATAAGATCAAAGACTCTTTTCAAATGAAAGATGTTATCCTAATAAACACTAGGGCAATGTTTTGCCTACAACCATTAAGTTGAGTTAAGTGGCATGAATGAGATTTGTAAATCCATTCGGTGTAGTGAAAATGCCCACTCCTCACTTGTTTTGGGTAAAATAAAGTCCTTACGTTGATTAATATAATTTGGATTTTGCTAAAATCAACCAACAAACTTTGACCCGAACTATGGTTGCTCTGATTCCATCCTTGTAAGGATGCGTAGGCACAATAATGCGAAGTCTTAGCGAACACCCTAATAATAAAAATCTTTTAGGTCTTTCCCTTTAATTAAGTAAGAATTTTTTTTATCTTATCTCTTTTACCACTTTATAAGCAGAAGATTAGAAACAAACCTTAAGTTAACATCCATTCAACCCTAACTAAACAGTTTCCATTGAGTACAACGAACATGAGAGGGTGCTAATACATTTCCTTTGCGTAACTGACTCCTGAACTCAGATATTGATTGCGATGACCATATCTTGTCCTTTTTTAGAGGTTTTATTCAATATTTACCCTTTCCCTCTATGGAAATAAATAAAGATTAGTGACAACTCTGTTAAATCCATTCCACGGGTGTGCGATTGCGTTTCGTGAGGTCGTTCTCATTTTTCGAGGTATGACACCATGGCCTCGCCTAATAGAGTACCATTGCCCTTATTTTTCTACCTCCACCTCATATCCTTCTTTCTTCTTACCTTTTGTGTCGATTCTACTTTGGCTCTATGAGATATTGAAAAGGCTTGGCAACAAGGACGCCCTGAGCCAAAGCCCATACAAAATATCTTGTTCATCCAGGTCTTTATACCCCCCCCCCCCTTTACTTAGGTTACCAAAATTTTCACAATCCTTCAGCTGGTGTCCTAATATTCGACAAGAAATGCAAAAAGACAGAAGACGTTCATATTTAAAGTGAAAGTGTATGTTCTTCTCTTTGAAACGCACTACCGTTCCACTTTTTAGTGGTTGTTTGAGATTCATTGTCACCTTTATTCGAAGAAAACGTCCATTTCTATGAGCTTCCTTTTGATCTATCTCCTAAAAAGATCCTAAGATCCCTAATATCTTTATGGCCATTGTTTTGGATCTAAGCATGAGAGGAAGCTCATAGATCCATACCTAGAAGACTCCAAAATGCATGTTCAGATCTGAGGGTTGTTCTTCCCCTGATACACGATCTAGGAGAAGTTCTTGTCAATGCTCTAAGGACCATTTCGCAGCACACATTCCAAATCTCTCTTGGCAGCGGACCTAAACAAGAAAATATTTTGCTCAGCTCCTGGGTTTTCAATGGGTTCTTAAGTTTCCATGCTCTAACCATTGTGTTCGTGAAAGCTCGAGCGTTGAAATTTTTATCAATCCAAAACTTGTCTGCTAACATTCGTTGAAAATTCTCTTTACCACTGACCTCATCCACCACTGTCATTACCCCCTCTTCTTCCTCCTTTGATAATATAATGTTTTTCCATTTATTCATATCGCTTGCTTAATCGAACTTGAGAACAGAGCAGAAATATTAGCGCATCTATTTGAGAAGAAGTGAAAGACAAAAGAGATTTGAAGAGATTCAAATGAATCTAGAGAGATAAGGTGCACCACCCAAATCCTAAAACAAAAAGGGAAGAAGAAAAATCATGATAAATTCTAGAGAGAGGTCAAACTCTCTCTCTCCCTCTAAAACAAGTGGAAAATCTGATATTAAAATCTATTTATAATCAATACCTTGCAAGTTAAGCCTAACCAATTCAGCAAACTAAAAATATTTACAACCTAACAACAACATTAACTAACTAATAGATCCATATATTGATTCTCAACTCATATTAGAAAAACTTGACTGCCAAACCTAACTTGAGAGAGGAGGATGGGGCGAAATCTTTTCATAGGTTTAATATTTTCATGAATTGCCAAAGACACATTTTTTCTTAGAACCAAACAATTGAGCCTCAAAATTCTGAATAAAGCATCTTAGATTGAAAACATTTTTGCATTCATCATTACATGATATGAAATATTATTGTCTTTTGCTAATTTTGTGCTAGCGTTAGTTTTGTTTTTTAATCAATTATGCTAGCTTTAGAGTTAAAAAAGTTTTACCTTAAGTATGTATAAAAAAGAGTTTTACCAAATGTAAACCAATTTCAAAACCAAACATATTTCAACTTTTTTTGTCTACTTATTGAAGCAAATTAATTAAGTAATTAACATCAATTCATAATTCATCCATGTGACAACAAAGGGTAAGACCTCTATCTCTCTCTAGAATGTATAATTATGATTAATTATCATGATGATTAATCATTGAATAATACATATTACCACATGTGTCTTTTGAATATTGGCCATACATTTGTTATCAAGACAAGTGAGGTACGAAAAAGTTCAAACACTTCATTGATAATCTCCCTTTTATTTCTTGTCAGTATATTCGTCTTTGAAATGTAATAATTATTATCTTTAATTCTAAGATAGCTTTGCTTATCAACGGACAAAAACAAAGTTTAAATTATAATGTATATATTAAAAATTAAATTTGTCAGATAATATCATTTCATATCGCTATATGCATTGTGGTCATCATCATATTTTGTTAGTATAATTTTGTAAAATATTTTCCTCATAATGTTTTTTGGTGGTATATTTTAACTAATGTGCACTCCAATCGTGTTAAATTAGGATAATTATTTAATGAATTTATACAAACCGAATTTATATTTTAGAAAATATAAGTGAATGTACTAAAAACCTATATGAACTCTACTAGGAGGACCTCCGTCCGGAGGATTAACAATTGTCTTGTGGAACAGCGCCACTAATAGGTTAAAAAATAACACCAGCTCCTCCATGTAAAATACATTTTTCATCAAAACGTGCAATTAGAGTTTGGATCAGAGTTCTCAGTTGTTCATGTCCTTGAGCTATGTTTTGCATTAGTTTCATAAATTGCGTCATACGAGTCATGACTTTCAAAAGCTCAGTTTGCACTTGATCCATGACTCTCTGTTGATTCCCCCGAGTTGAATACTTGTGAAAACCGGATTCCGCAATCCTGCTGATGAGAGAAAGCCAAGCAGAGATAAGAATAAAACCAGAACACCTGTCATGCAAATAAGTATGCTAATGCAAAATGCAAACATGTTCATATATTTCAGGGAGATCTCCCCCTTGATTCTAGTTTCACAAATAAACGAACAGTAGAGATAGACAGAAAATCAAAAGCTCTGCTCATAAATAAGATGAGGATAATAAGTCAGTATATATAATCCACAAATAAGAAAGATAACTGAATACAGAAGCCTATGATCTCATCCAACAAGTCTAGTGATGATCAGATACAAGAAAGGAAAAAAAACTACTGAGACACATCATCAACTGAAGATAATCCTCCCCAACCACTGTGCTCTTTGCACCAAGTCTGGGCTTCCTTGAGCAACTTCTTCGTGTCAGGATGCTCTGGTCATGCAATCAATTCCTGGATGAGGATGTCTCTTCCACATATTACATCTCCCAGACACTGACAATACTCTTCCCAAGCATCATCTTTAAAGACATCTTCAAGCCTAGGCTTTATCAACTCTGCCTGAATCTTGAGTTATTCAAAAGCTGATAAGGTATCTTGGAGATTTTGTTCCCTTGTGTAGGCATCTTCACTCCGATCATGCTTCAGCTGACTGGTTTCCTTTTTCAACTCCTTATTCTCTTTGTGCAGTTCTTCTCTCTATGCCCAAAGCTTGTTGTACTTCAGGATATCAATTGCCGTAGTCTGCTCAATTACCAAGGGATACAAAGGTTCTTCAACAGAGAAAGGTGATAGTACTTCCTCAACCCTTTTTTGGATCCATTCCACATATGGATCGTAAGCTTTACGATCACCTTTACCCAAGGAAAGCTCCCTCTTCTTATGAATTTTACCCCATGCATCAATAACTCTCTTCAGAATATCAGGGTCAGCTATACCAGGGAAGTACAAAGACTCTTGAACATCTTCGGCCTTTGGTGGTCCCCTCAAAGCATATACAAATTGTCTGATAGCGAGAGAAGGGTTGTAGTTAATTCCCTCTTTCATTCCCATTAAAGGTACATTAGGGAAGCTACCACAACTAAAAATGATCTCTTTTCCAAGCAGATCTCGGTTAAACCAGACAATATCTTTGGTAGTTAAACCCATCAGTCTTTTTGACCATTTTGAGGAATTCCTGTAATCAACGAAGGCTCCGGAACAGGGAAGATGATCCATAAACCACTTGTGGAAAAGTGGTGCACAACAAGAAACTATCTTTCCTCTTCTCTTCTCATTCTTGTAATGCACAGAATGGTATAGATCTCCTAAGAGCGTTGGCACAGGATTCTTCGATACAAAGAGAAGAACAACACTCATATCTACAAAGTCTAACGCATTGGGGAATAACACAATACCATAAACACACAATGCCAATATGGCACTGAAAAAACCCAACAACCCTCACTGGCATATTTCTGAGCTTTCTCCACCAAGAAGGCCAAGGTATATTCAGAGACTCCTCCTTTGCTGACAATGTTATCCACTATCACAGACTTGCTCAAATAAAGAGCAGCAGCAAACTTGTCAAAATTTGGGTTTTCCTTAGAATAAAAGAAAGGTGTTCCATCCTAGACAGGGATTCCTAAGATATGAGCATACTCCTCTAAAGTGGGGGCCAACAAATAGTCTGGGAAGGTGAAACAACGCAAAGGTGGGTCATAGAAATACAACAATGTGTGAATGGCTCTGTACTCATAATATGTGACATTACGAATGAAACTCAGAATCCTCCCATAATCTCTTCTGAAGACTTCAAGAATATTGGGATCGGCCATAGAAATCAGATCAAGAAGAGGCCCAAACTCTGGTGACAGGAACTTGTATACGATGATCTTCTTTCTGTCAACCTCCATCTCTATAAAAAACCAGATAACTGAAATCAAATGCGAGATAAGAACCTGAAAGTACATAAACATGCAATGTTAAGATATAGAATGATTATACAGATGTACACAAGGGATCAAGGTATCCAAAGCTCAAGATAAGTTGTTGTGTTGTTGACTGAGTAGAACCAGAACTCCACTCTAATAAGAAACCCAAAAAATCAAAATATTGTGGTGATAGAAAACCAGAATTCCCAAGATCAAAGGTTTGTACTGACGAGAAAATCAGAAAACCGGGTTGTTTAAAGTTAAGGTTTCCTGCAAAGACCCATCCCCTCTCACATGTGAGTTCTAGTCTTGGACGACATGGAAATCCTAACAGGTTATCAGTATCATAGACTCTCTGGTCGAGAAACAATGATAGATTCACCATTTCTAGTTTGCCATCATCATCAATCGAGGAGGTCTCAATTGGCTCCCCAATGAATGGTCTCCAAAGTCATAAGCTTTCTAAGTCAACACCCTATCATATGCACAAAATGTAGAAGATAGAGCATCCCCAAAGAAAACCTAGTCGGACGTGAATTTTGTGTGAACTTTACATAGCCAGACGCCACGCAAGTCCCCACTACTCTCCACTATAATCCTAAGTGTGCATTCCATCCTAGGTTGTGGGCTTATCTCTCATGGAACAACCCATCAAACAGCACAGCAATAACAGCATAATAGGATAACAATAATCAAATGCAACAGTAAAATGCAAATGCAATAATATACAACAGTAAATGTACAACATATACAACATACATATGCACAAATATAAACACCCAATGAAATAAAACATACAAGCGCTAGGATTAAATCGCATAGAGAACATGTCTTCCCCAGCAGAGTCGCCAGTTTTCATAACTACGAAAAAACAGTTGGAGGAAACAAACAGAAGAGTCGCCACCGAACGTTATTTATCCCAAAGGAGGGAAAGAAAAAAATCAAATAAAACCTAAAAGAAAGGAGAAGACAAGGTCATCGCAACCAAATCTTGGGTTTGGGAATCGGTTACGCAAGGGGAATGTATGAGCCCCCTTACATCCGTTGTACTTAACGGGGTCCATGCTTGTTTTCTAATCAAAGGGTGAGTTATCTAAAACCTACTGCTAAATGGAAACGGGAAAGGGAAAATAAAAAGGAGACTTGATAGGACATCATCGCCCTATGCCTACGTATTCCCTCGTGCAATGGGAAAGTCAGAGTCAACGTAGTTCAGAAAACTACGGGTGATGGGGGGATGGTTGCTCTCCAAGACATCACCGTCTTGTGCCTACGTATTCTCATCTGGTATGAGAAATCAGAGCAAATGTAGTTCGGGTAACTACGTATAGAAAATGGAAAAGGATGCTCGCCAAGACTTCGTCGTCTTGTGCCTAAGTATTCTCATCTGGTATGAGAAATCGGAGCAAACATAGTTCGGGTACTAAACCACAGGTTGGTTAAGTGATTTTTATAAGCGATGTTAAGTTCTCATTCCAGCAGTTAGGGTCGATGTTTGTTTGCGGTAGAACAGAAAAGTAACGTACTCTTTTCTAAAAATGAGTTTGAAGAATAATCCCGAAGGATAAAAAGGTTTGAATTTTGTTTATGAGTTTTAATGAAGTGAATTGATTGGTCTGAGATTCACATTGCACTAAAGACTATGATATAGGAACGAATGCTTCACATATCACCCCCAAACAGGACGTACACTAAACGCTCTATATAAGTAAGGAGAGACCCTTCACTCATCATTCCCTATATGCTTAAGGCTCGTGGCACACAATGTTCATCGTCTTTATTAAGTGTCTTAGAATTTTTTTGAGATGAGAAGTTAAATGACTCAAAGGTTGAAAAGAAAACACTAAGAAAAACTGGATCCTAATTTTATCATACAAAATCGTCCTAAAGTCAATATTGGGGGGAGATTCTACCTTAAAGTTTTCATGCAAAGGTGAACCTAAAGTTGAGGTCAAAGAGGGACTATCTTAATTATTATCATGCAAAGGATTGAAAGTCTAATGTCTCTCCTACTCCCAACTTAATCAGAAATTAAGTGGGACTAGGTATCCTTAGGGATCATGTGAACAAGCACAAGTAAACACCATACTAATCAATAAAAAAAGGTAAATGTACTCATGTAAATAAAGACTCAAGGAAAAGAAAAGACGAATCAAAGATGCACAAGTGTTCAATCATCACCAAGTTGTTAAACTTGACACAAAAGAGAGATTCAAAGTACAAAACAAGTTTCCTAATCTTCAAGGTAACCACCTAAGCGTCTTTTCAAAACTTCACAGCATCTAAGAACCAAATATGACACGCAAACAGAGCCTACTTCGAAGTGGGGCTTCAGATATACACAGTATGCTTCTAACATGGATAAAATCCTAGAATGAGGCATGAGAGAGAGATAGCATTGAGATTCAAGTGGTACCTAATGGTGAAGGTTCGTTGCCTCTTCAATGCGCACAAAAAGTTTAGGAACACTTGTAGAAGTATCATGTACACCAAGAATTGATTCAGACGATGTCAGGGACTAGGCGCGATTTGCATCAAGAGATCTCATCAATCCAAACAACGTCATAAAAAATATTCTACATAAAACCTCCACAATATTAGTCAAAACTTGTGACAAGAAAAAAAATCAAAAGTCTAACCAAAGTTCAATCGACTTGCTCCACTAAAGAAAATCCAAAATAAATGAATCAAGAATTAATTCAAGGTTTAATGAAAATTCAGTTTGTTGCGACAATCAAATTAATAAAAACGAGGTCAAAAAATCAACACCAAATTAATATATCAAAAGGAATCAAAGTTATGATAAAAAAATTAATTGCAATCAAGATCAAAACTAAAATGAAAATTAAAAAAAAATTAACAATAAAATTAAGAACAAAATTTAATCAAAAATCAACAAAATTAAAATCAAAGTTTAATCAAAATTATCAAGATTAACTCTTAATCAAAAAGAAAATCTAATTAATTGTAAACCTAAAATCAAAAATCTAAATAATCTAAAAACACAATAATCCAAACTCTATCAATCCAAGATCAAATATTAAAATTAAATTCTAATCCACAAAATCTTACAAAAATGTGTTATATATGAAAAACAAAATAAATAATAGAATGGGGTGCAGATAAATAACAAGGTGGTAGTGATAGTGAAAAGAAAGAAACACCATGGGCTTTTCTAAGCCCAACTACAACAACAAAGGAGGGTGGCGTGAAAAGCCTGGGAGTGTAGGAAATAATAACCATGGTTTCATAACCCAAAACTTACCCCCTAGATTCCATCATCATTCTAGGTTCATCAAGCATGTGTTATCTAACCTTAACCTTTTCCAAGTTGATCTTTGTAAAGATACTGATGAATTAGGATTTTACATTGTCAAGATCAAGGATCATGTAGACTGGTCAGTCAAGGTCTTGGATTGATCTTCTACAAATCAAGTCTCCATGTCATCAAGAGACTCACATCTTGCCAAGAAAAATTGTTATTTGAGGTTGATACCAAAAGAATAGAAGCATTACAGTGCAGCACCCTGATTAGGGTTTCTAGTGGAAAAAGTCAACTGAAGTTTGACTTTTAGTCTGAATGGGTTTCCAAGGCTTGAATCATGGTTCATGACACTCCTATGAATTATTAAAGTCTCCCCAAGAAGTTTTAAATGCTCAAAGAACTCAGAACACTGATGATCGATCCTGAAGATTTCAGTCGTTCGATTTGTATGTCTGGAAAGTCGACTCTTTGACTTTTATGGTTTTGACCCTAAATTGAAGCAAGCAAGTTTTTCGACATCATTTTATGCCTAAATATTGAGTTTGGTGGAGATTTAATCAAGGATTCATGGATAGCATGCAAATCAAGAAACTAGGGTTCATGAAAAACCCTAATTTTAAGCCAACTTGAAATGATCATAACTTCCTAACCACACATCCAAATGGAGTGGTTCAAAGCTTGTTGGAAAGATCTTGAGGAGCCCTATAAAAGTGTCCTAGGGTTTGAGGTCCAAAAGTGTATATATTTTGAATTGTGAGCTCATCAAGTTGTGAAGAATTTCAACACTTAGAAAATTTTCATGTTTCTTGGCTTGTAAGTCAACTTTTGCAACAATCTTCAAAAGGATTTTTGACATAGTTCCCTTTGGAATTTGAACTTGTGTAAAACATGAATGTTTTAGATCATGTTTGTGGATTTTTAAAAAGTGCAATAGAATTTTCTCAACCTTTGTGGTTAGGGAGAATCGAAGAAGGTAAGTTAGGCATTTTCCATGTCACAAAACCAAGTTCAACATTGGCATTTTTTTGCATAAACCCTTCAAAACTCTCCTAATCCTTTTCTTAAATCATTCTTTGATACTTATGGACTTGATTGAGGAGGTTAGAGTGCATAGTCACGAGCAAAACTCAGACTTTGGATTAATTGAATTGTTTAATCATGCAAGTGGTATGAGAGAGAAACTTTTCTTGCAATTTCTATCACAGCTCAGCAACCACATCAGCTTCTCCCTCCCTTTCACTTCAAGACCACTATTTTCAGGCTATAGGTGATGATCAAACTCATAGAGAGGTGGCTAGAACTCAGAAGAAAGATATCAAGTTGATCTTGCATATTTTGCCTCCAAAAAGGGCAAAGTTGGCAAGATGAGCCAATCTGCCCATACCACTTAATTTCCAAGATTGCCTATAAATAGAGCATTCTCCTCATATTCTAACGACACCATATTGAGCGACAAACCAAGAAAAATCTCTCCCATTCCACAGATCACAACCTTCTTGCAAGCATTGAAGTTAACTTCCTTGTGAAGCAAAACCTGTTTTTGCACAAACTCCTTCAAAACCTCATACAGTCATCAAACACCTCCACCAACACTTAAAACACATCACATATGATGTATTGAAAGTGTTCAAACACTCACTCCCACCAGAAAACTTCACAATCAAAAAGTCAAACCTCAATCCAAGAAAACTTTGACTTTCTGCTTTTCCAAAGCCAAGTCCTCATTCTGACCATTTCCAAACCTTCAAACACTTCAAACACCTTCCATAAATCATCCTAAATTGTTCCAAGACACGTTTTCCATCTGTAACTTCATTTCTTTGAAGTTCAACATTAGTCACTTTGCCATTTTGCAAGAGGAAGGGAAGATTTTGCTCCAACTGCTTCCCTTTGATTCCAAGCATCCAAAGAGGCTCCTAGAGGTATATTGAAGTTGTTCAAACTAACAAATCACTTCTGAAAGAAACTCTCCTAAAGATTCCAAGTTTGGCTTCAAGAGGTAAGTCACCATAAACTTGAACTGTGTAATCATGCTATACTTTGATGTCTAATGACTATAGACATGTTTGACATGATATTTGTGATATGTATGAACCATTTATTGCTGCTTAACATGTTTGAATAATGTTGTGGCATTGAAATTGCAAAGTTGGTTACCTTTTAATGTTTCTATAGGGTTTTGAATTAGAGACACTTTCAGCAAAAACCAATGATACCATCATGATCCTTGTGAAATTATGAGTGATTTTGGTTTTTGAATCATTGCATTTCATGAAGAATTGAATGAGATATGATCTCTCTTGCATCTGGTCCAATTTGAGGTCATGACCAGCCATGGTGCGCATTTGGGAAGGCCTCAGGTCATGTTTTACCTTATTTATTTATGAATGGGGTGTATCACCACCCCAGTGGTTTGCCATGCGCTTTCATGTATCTTTGTCTTGCCAGTCCTAGGTTCGATCCTGCGAATCAACCTTTTTGTTGCATTTTATGATTTTTTGAGGATTTAATGTATTGTGCTTGCTTCATTTATTTCTCACACATGCGTGATAGCTGAGATGGTTAGGCTTTGACTATTGAACCTTAGGGCGTGGGTTCAAACCCCATAGAATGCATTTCCTATCTTTTTACCATTAATTTTCATAATTTCCTTTGTAAATTAATTTATGCATAACTTCTTTGATATTTATCATTTTTATGCCATTCTTTTTGCAAAATTCTCCTTGATGTGTCTAGTTTCAATGTATGAATAAAGAATTCAAAAAAAAAATATTTTTGAAATACTTTGATTCACTTAAAAGACATGACATTTTTAGGGGTTTTACTTGTTTTCATGAGTTTCCTTGAATTAATACTTGATTTTTCTTGCATGTATGATCTTGTATGAATCAATTTTGGATGTGGAGCATGTTTATGTGTTTGAAAACCATTTGTTTCTTTGCTTTAACATGTTCTTGATCTTGTAAATGTATGAACATAAAAATCATGCCTTGAAACTTTTTGTTGATTTGTTGTATGCTTCTTGATGTTGTAACCTCTTGAACATGATACCTTAACCTTATCTTACTTGTTTATGTGTCTTGTTATAACCATAACATGATTAGGTTTCATTCTTACCTTGGTTTTTACCATGAATCTTGTCCATCTTTCCCCTTGAGAAGTTTGAATCCATGCTTGAGCTGTTGTCACTCTTCTTGCTTATCCATGATTGAGTGTCATCAATGTGTCTAAAAACTGGTTGAATGTTATTAAATTTATCTTTATTTGATTCATATGTCAATTTTTGACTTGTATGAATGAATTTTGTTTGCCCATCATTAATGAACTTGTTGTTGTCACACATGTTTCATGTTTGCTTTGTTTGTTTGTTATCCTCATAATCTTGGAACCTTTCCATGATAAGTAATGTATTGACTTTTGCTTGATGATTGAAATGTTTGGTCTTGTAATAACCTCTATCACCATCCCTTTTTAGATATTGTAATATCTTTGTTCACCATTGGTTGTAACCATTTGGTTTAATTATTTGGGTGTAACCTTGTTCTCTGCTTCATGTTGTTACATACTTGCCCTGATCTTTCTTGGTTGTTACCATGACTATAATATCTTCATCATGTTTGAATGAGTGCTTATGTGTGCTTTAACTTTGTTAAGTTTCCCCAAGTGATGGAACTTGTTAGTTCTCATCCAGTTTCCTTGTTTTTCCCTTTATTCCAAAGGAAGGTCTCTCTATTGACTTTACAGTCATGAATAGCTCATTACCCCTCCCCTTGACTTAGTTAAGTCATTAGATCCTTTAACTTAGTTAAGTTATAAACTATATCTATTAGACTTTGCTCTAAGTCTAAAATACCTACCCCTTGTTAGGAGTATTCTCCAATTAGAACTTTGAGATAGAGTTTGTTAACTCTATGTAGGGATCATTATCATGATTACTTACTTCCCCCTTGGCTTTTGTAAAATTCAATCCCCTTGAGTAATAACTTAGATCTAGAGATATATTTGTTATGTTTGTTCCCCCTTGGAGTCTTGACCATAGTCATGTATTCCTCAATCCCTAGTAGAAGAACTACGATTTCTTTGATTCCGTCCTAGTAAGGATATGTAGGCATAAGATACGATATATTTGCGATATCATGCATTCCATTAGTTGTTTCAACCTGAGAGTCTGTGAATTGAGAACCTTTAGTTATCCACTTACCTCACTTGGCCTTTTTAGGACGTTGTGAGGAGGCTATGAGGGACTAGCCCCGAAATAGTTGTCACGCGATGCTACACTCATAAGAGTCTATCCCGAGAATATTTGTGACCCATGTGAGTAGTCATATTGGTTGATAATATCCGAGGGATGTATCTATGACTCTGGGAACTCTTGATAGAACCCGATCTACAAGTACAAGTTAAACCTTAGTACATGTCCTTTGGGAGGGTACACCCTGGCTTCATGCTTGTAACCTAAACCTAGGACCTTTGCTTGTTAGCATTTGCATGTGTGTGATGTGTGTGAATCATATCATCATGTCATTATAGCATCTCATCTTGGTGCACTGGTTTCGTAAAACTCAGTCATTTTCTTTTTGCGAAACCCTAGCTATCATGAATTTTGGGAAAAGAAACACTAAGAAATATAACTTCAAGAAATATGATACAATGGAGTTGATAAAGCTAGGAACAATGGTATCCGAAGACTTTGGGAAAACATATGGAAAGCTTCTGAGCATTGTAAAGACTAGAATGGAAGAAGTGGTTCTCAGCACCTTGATTCAATACTACGATCCGTTGTACCACTGTTTCACCTTCCCAGATTAGCAGTTGATACCAACATTAGAAGAGTATTCCTACTTCATTGGAATTCTCGTGAAAGATATTCAGTGGTTTGGATAAGCTACCCTCACCGAAGGAAATTGCTGACATGCTCCATCTAGAAATATCCGAGGTCAAAGCCAATCATACTTCAAAAAATGGAATCAAGGGTTTTCACTCTACTTACTTATTGAAGAAAGCTACTTAACTTGCCAAGGAAGGTAGTATGGACGAATTCGAAGCAGTTTTGGCTCTACTAATATATGGTTTGGTGTTGTTCCCAGAGGTAAAAGGATTCGTCAATTCAACTGCCATCACCATCTTCTTGAATGGTAACCCGGTACCCACCTTGTTAGGCGACGCTTATTATTCCATTCATCACAAAACTCTTCAAGGTAGATGAACTATTAGCTGCTGTGCACCCTTGTTATATAGATGGTTTGTCAATCATCTACCAATAACGGATGCTTTCAAAGAGAATCCTAATGGTTGGAGTTGGTCACAAAGGATTATGTCTCTAACTCAAGCAGACATTCATTGGTATGGTCCTGCTTACGACCGAGGAATCTACATTGATAGTTGTGGTACTTTTCCAAATGTACCACTATTGGGAGTAAATGGGGGATCAATTACAATCTTGCCTTGGCCAGACGCCAATTCGGATTCTAAATGAAGGATAAGCCTAACAATATCCTCTTGGCTGGTTTCTTCTACCTTAATGCCAAAGCGGAGGAAAGTTTAAGAAACAGTACAGTTGACGCTTGGAAGAACATCTGGAAAAAAACTAAAGCTGGCCTTGGGAAGAGGAACTGTGTAACTTTTGAGCCATTCACATGGTGGGTCTAATCTAGATCTCGTGATCTCAAGATGCCTTACCTTCCCGAGAAGAATACGCAAATTATCATTGTGTCATGTTCTGCCATTCCCATTGAAAATAATGAAGATTACCAAGAGGTTTTTGAAAGAACAAAGCTTGAGAGGGATACTTGGGAAGACAAGTACCATACTCTTCATGTAGAGACGACAGAATTGCAGAGAGAGTTACAGGACAAAGATGAGTTGATTGGTTAGCTCGAAAGACGCCTGACAGATAGAGATGTGACAAAGGAGAATTTATTTTTCTTTAGCATCACACCCATGCAGAGTACTGATGAGTATTCAAATATCCCACCAACTTTTGGCGCTTGGAAGGGAATAGTAGACAAGTTGATGATAGAAAATACTATGCTAAAAAGACTGAAGAGGACACACAAATAGGATTCTTGTCAAATTTCCTAGCCATAGGGCCTAAGTCTTCTCCTCTGATGTAGCCTCACATTTCTTAGGTTATATTTCAAAAGTTGTAACTTTTCCCAACATAAATGAAACAAGGGTTTTAATTATCTTCTGAGTTTTGTAAAACCAGTTGTGTCTTTGCATTGCATTCTGTATTTTGTTAACCATTCAAGGAGTTCAAAATATTTGTTTTTTTGTAGACATAGTGATGGATCAGAGAAACATGATTAGATTCCCAAGCCTAAGGTTAGATAACCTAAGGATCTTAAGGAGCATCTTAAGGAATTCTACTGCTTTTATAGCCAAATATGGGGACTTGTTACCTCTGCTAGATACTCAAGTAAACAAAGAAATGCTACAAGCCCTCATAAAGTTTTACGACCCGTTGTACCATTGTTTTACCTTCCAAGACATTCAGCTACTGCCAACCTTGGAAGAATACTCTGAGCTTCTGAAATTCCTTATGACTTTCACACCTAACTATGGAAGGGAGAAGAAAATAAATAGAAGAGATGTGGTTGAAGCTCTTCGCCTAGAGCTCGCTGACCTTCTAACCCAGTTGGATAATAGGGGTAGATTTACCAAAATGGAGGCGAGACCATTCATGGAGAGAGTTGAGTTCTATTATGACCGAGGAGATTTGGAAATATTTGAAGCTATATTAGCTTTCTTGATTTATGGTTTATACTTGTTTCCTAGCAAACCTGAATTCATCATCCTGGAAGCCATCAAGTTGTTTCTTGTCAGAAATTCAGTTCCCACTCTTTTGGATGATACCTACAACACCATTCATCGGTGGAAGGTGTTAAATCTTGGACAATTCTCCTGTTGCACAGCACTCCTAAGCAAGTGATTTATTTCACACTTGCCTAGGACATTCCCTTTATGGAAACTTCAAGACAATGATGCATGGATTGGAAAATTGGTTACACTATCTCATTACGACATCAGCTAGTATGACTTGACTCGCGGAGGAGTAGGCATGATACATGACTGTGGGGATTTCCCAAATATATCGCAAATCGACACCAGAGGATATATCAATTATAGTCCTATCCTAGCTCGCCGTCAGCTAGGATACCCCACTGAGAAAGAACTAGAGCCAGACCATCTAGAAACTTGCTTCTGTGAAAAGGATGTTGACCCAGATCTTGAAGCACGAATTATCTTTGCCTGGCGTCACCCCAAACTGCAAGGAATGACTGCTGTGGAAAATCCAAGTTGTCTCTGTAGAAGCAAGCTTCAAGCTCATTAAAGTTTTGATGAAGACAACAAGATCAAGATTTCTACGCAAACACATACATATGCAAAAGCAAGAGTATTCAAGTAAACATCAAAGGATCAAGATGCTGCTCTAACATGTGACAATTGCGATCAAGCTTCTCATACAAGCTTCAAGTGTAAAGATAGGGTTTTGAACATCATTTCAAAGGTATAACAAATATTACTTGAAATACCTATACAAGTGTTCAAATTTTAATTCTTCAGTACACATATATCACAAATGGTTTTAAAACATTTTCTGATTGTTCTCTCATTTTAAAATTAATTTTGTTTTGGAAAACCTTCAGTGTATCGATTAACACATTTGGTTAACCGATTAACACATTTCAAAATTAGTTTAATGGTGCAATACTTACATTGTTAACGGATTAACAGGTGTGAATTTTAAATATTTTCTAAATGTTGAAGGGTGTTAACCAATTAACCCATTTTGTTAACCAATTAACACTGAAACAGTAAGCAAAAATAGCAGCTTTTCATGAAAATATGCATTGCTTTCTTATTTGATTTTTGACTGTTTTTGCTGCACAAAATCACACCCTTTTGAAAAGGTTTTTGATCAATATAAATTGCTATCAAATTTCAAATTCCAATTCACCTCTAAGAAACAAAATCATAAAAATTACTCATTCTCTTCATCCCTCAATTTTTCATAAAGTGTTCAAAATCAGTTTTTGAAAAGAAGCTTTTTGAATAAACTTTCACACTATCACAACTTCATTTCATTTCATTTTAAAAGAACACTTGTATATCTCTTTGATTAATATTTGTTTCAATGAGAAGATCGATCGTCAAGATTGATAGCATCACCATATTCTCAAGACATCAACTTATTTCAAGATTATTCTTTGTATTACCTTGTTATCCAGGATTGTTGGAAACAAGTGAAGTGTTTGAAGAGGATTGTTCTTCTACACTTGGATTACCTATAGATTAGATAGTATGCTTCACTATTGGTGTGAATAGGTGTTGCACCCTAAACTTTGACCAACCGGTTCCCTATTTGGTTTATGTTTCGATGCATTTTGCATTCGCATTCGCATACGGCATGCATTGCATTTTTATCAATCAAGATTGATTTTTATCGGGATTAGAGCCCCTGGCTTTTCAGGCAGTACAGGCCGGTCAGGATAAAAGTCTGTTGAGAATTGGTGTTCGTTCCCTGTGTTTTCAGGCCATATCGGTGCCCGGGTTCCGCTACGGTAGCGCAATTGTACTTTAATCGGTTTAATCGGCCTCCTGGCATTTTTAGGATTTTTCTTTTATTTTTCTGGATTTTTAATGCATTTAATTGAATTTTTCTGGATTTAATAGATTTTTTTATAATTTTTAGAGTTTTAAATAGATTTTCTTTTTCTAGAGATTTAATAAATAATAAAGTTTTTAGATATTATTTCCTTTTAATAGATTTTTAAGAATAGATATAAATAGATGTTTTTTTTTTCTTAAATAGATATTGTTTTTAGAGATTTATTTGTTTTTAATAATAGAATAGTTTTTAAAAAATAAATAGATATTATGTTTCTTTTAAATAGAATAGTTTTTTTAAATAGAGATTAATTGTTTTTTAGATTTTTTATTTGTTTTTTCAGGTTTAAAATAGTTTTTTAGATATTTTTTTCTGATTAATTAGGATTAATTTCAGAATTAATTAGGGTTAATGGTAGATTTAATTAGTTTTTATTATTATTTTCGTTTTTAGACTTTAATTAGGTTTTTTTAATAGGTTAATTAGGTTTTTTTATTAATTTTCGTTAATTAGGATTAATGATGGATTTAATTAGGTTTTCTTTTAATTTTTGTTTAGGATTAATTAGAGTCAATTTTCAGTTTTAATGTTGTTTTAGAGTTAATCTGAGTTTAGTCTAATTGGGCCCATTATCCAGTCCATGGCCCAAGCCAGAGGTCCATTTTTTGTGCCACTTGTCAGTATAAAAGGGGTGCCACGCGTATACACTCTCTCTTGGCCACCTCACACCCTCACACACTCTCTCAGCGCCACGTACCACCACACGTGTACCCTTCTCATTCTCCCTCTGCATGCAAGTGGGACACTTGTCCCCACCACATCCTTCGCCGGAATTCTTACCGCCGGCCATGCAAAGTCCCCGGTGACCACCCCAACCGTCACCGCCGACCGCTGTAACCCCCTCTAACCGTCGCCGGAGATTGTTGATCTCGCCGGAATCTGAATTTTTCCAGAAAATCCATCCAAGCGTTTTCCAATCTTCATCGTCCACCTTCATCCGTCTTCGCCGGTAAACTTTATCTCGCCGGAATCTTCATATTCTTCCGCAAGTAGCTCCGATCTTCATCAAGCCACTGAGAATCCCAGAATTTCGTACAAGATTCATCAATTCCCTTTCCAGATTCTTCATCGTTCAGCAAGAACTCCTCCCAGTTCTTCAACGATCTCTAGCATTCATCGTGAACTCCACATTTCCAGATCTTCACGAGAATCATCAGTTCACCCTTTCTTCAAGAGCTTTCAACCGCCTTCAACTGTTTTTGCAGAAAACTTCATCAGTCAAGAACCTTCAACTCTTCGTTCATCGCCTTCGCGTTTCCAGATTTCTTTGAAGGATCTTCAATCGGCGACTTCAGCGACTTGCTGCAAGATCTTCTTCAGAAGCTTTGCAGATTTTCAACGCCACTACGCGTGCTGAAGTCTTCAAACGGCCTCAGCAGATTTCTCTAGGTTTTGCTCTTGTTCTTGTAACTCGTTGCATGTTCGATTAGGCTAGAATTGGGTATTTAGGTTTTAGGGGTGATAGAGCTTGAATTTGGGTTAGGATTTGGTGAGGGATTCAAGAAGAGTGTGTATGATTTGGTGTGAGGCATGCTGGATTCAGGTTCTTGGTGTGGGAAAGGATTCAGAGAGAGAGTTTGAGAGGTGAGGGTAGCGTCGTTAGGGTTTCAAAGAGGGGAAGATGAACAGTGGCCGAGTGAAGGAGATTGATAGTAGAAACTTAGGGTTTTGATTTTTGCTGAGGATGGATTGTAATGGATCTGGGCCTTAGGCCCATTTCGCGCAGAATACTGAATTTACTCCCCCGTCTACCAGTAGCACACCCCCTCTCCCTTTGCATTTTGGCATGGGCCTAGCCCAGGTTGCTACTAGCACCCCCCTGTTGTGGCCCAATGTGAGTATGCCAAGCGAATTACTTGCTATTCGCACCCCCCCTCAGTTTTTGCTGTGTTTTTTTGTTTTTTCTGAATTACCAAACCTGGGCCCAGCGCATTGCTGAGCGCACCCCCCTCCTGGGCCCAGTTGTGTTCTGAAGTGTATATAATTGTTGTTACCACCCCCTGCTCCATTATTTCAATTGAATTTTCTTTTTTCATTTTCTTTGCATATAGTTCACAAGTTAATGCATAAAAAATAAAAAAAATGATCATTTCAACATGGGATTTTTCCTCCATTTCAATAATTGTATCAAGAAATTTGTGAAAAAAATAAAAATATTATTTTAGGCATGTTTCTATTTTTGGTGATTTTTACATTTTAATTGTTCTTATTTTCATTTTGTTTGTACATACATTTAGTGAATTTTGTTTGGTCATTTAAATTCGTATTTTGATTCCATTCTTCTTGTGGTAGTTAGATTAGAACATTAAGTTCCCCCTGGATTTATTCCACATTTTTGTGGACTAATTTTGATTAGTTTTGATTAGAGAACATTAGGTTAGTATAATTAGGGTTTAAACTCAATATAGGTGCATTATAACATTTTTTTTGGGGTTTTTAGCATGAATTAGGTTATGGGACATATAGGGTATGTAGGGTAGATATAGAAATCCCCTTAGAATTAATCTTAGAATTTTAAATGCTATTTTACTATTTTTAGTATATTTTGCAAATTGTGTGATTGTTTGGTGTTCCCATTTGGGGTTTATGTTACTTGCTTGGGCTTTTGGGTTTTTATTTGGGGTGTGGGCTTGGTTTGGGCTTGTGGAAGCATGAAGAATCAATGGAGAAGATTGAATACAAAGATCAAGGTTGATGCATGAAGATTGCTTGGATTGAAGATGCTGATTGAAGACTTAGGAGAAATAGGAGAAAACAGGAAGAGCTTAGAATAGACAAATTCTTTGTACAAACATGGAAAGCTTCTTGTACTTCCATTCTTCTCAATGATTAAAAGTCCCTCCATGATATTCACCTCCCTCCTTTGGAGGGATAAGTGGTCTTATCTAGGAGGTAGAACTTTGAGGGAAACAGTCTATTACAATGTCAACTATTCATAGACTTCCTTTGGTTGTCAATGAACTGTTTGACATTCAATTTATTCTGATAAATCAATTCATCTAAGAGAGCTTATCTTGAAGAAAGAAGTCATTGAAGAAATGAAGATCAAAGATTGACAAAGATGAAGATTATTCATGTCAAAATTGTGCAACTGTTAAAGCTAGGGTTTACTGCTGTTTGGAGCTATCTGTTGTCTGATGCTGTCAACTGGTTAAGATTCTATGCTTGCTTGAGCTTGGTGATTTCTTGAAGATGGAAGCTTATTATAGCTTGGGTCTCATTGGAGCTTGACTTTGGGATTCATTGGGAGATTGTTGTTAATCAACTGTCAGAGTTTGCTGTTTTCCATAGTTGCTGCTGTAGGAGCTGGGGTGCTGTCAGGGCTGGTTTTGGGGTTTATTTTCTTTGCTGTATTGTTTGTTAATTTTTCCCCTTGAGGTTGAGGTGAAGCTGTTTCACTTTGCTCATTGTTTTCTAGGTTCGAGGTTGAGTGGGACTCCCTTGCCTCGCTTGTATTGCTGCATTCATGCATTTTACCGCTTTACTGTATATATGTTGTTGCTTTTCCGTTTATCCCCTAGGATCTCTGTTTCTCTCTGTGCAAGAGAGAAATATGACAGACATTAGGCTTTCAGCCATGCATGACAACATTAGGGTAGATTTTGATTCCCTTTTTAACCCTAGGTTAGATTCCTTTCTCTTCCATCTCAAAACAATCAAAAAAATACAATAAAAGGATAAACATCAATAAAAGACAGTTCTTGCGTAAAAGACTGTAAACCAATCAAAGAGTCATTTTTGTCCGCTTGGACCCATAATCAGGAGAGAACCTTTTTTAGAAGGATATAAACAATCAAGACAAACTTGTGTCGTACGTGGCTCAAACTACGTTTACTCTGATCTTTCATGCTGTATGGAAGTACGTAGGCATAGGATGTCGTATCCTAGCGAGCAACCTTCCCCTCCTTTCCAGTAGGTAGGCGAACTACGCTGACTCTGATTTCTCGTTTCAGACGGGAATACGTAGGCATAAAGTGCGATACTTTGCCGAGTCATCTTCTTTTCTTTTAACCCCAGACCTGTAGAATAGATAGAATAACAATCCGTACTAAAAAACAAGCGTGGATCCCGTCGAGTACGACGGACGTGAGGGGTGCTAATACCTTCCCCTTGCGTAACCGACTCCCGAATCCAGGATTTGGTTGCGATGACCATTCCTTTCCCGTCTTTGCGGTAGGTTTACTTCGAGCGTTTCCTTTCCCTCCCTTGGGATAAATAACGCACGGTGGTGACTCTTCTGTTCAGCCGGCGCCGATTTTCGCAGTAGCGACAATAGGTTGTGTAATAATTCTAAACTATAGTGAAATCTCTTTCGAGTCAAAAAGGGAGTGGAGTACACTCGGAGTGTGAGGGGAACCACTATAAATTTCTTGTGTCTCTTTTTCTTTTCTGCTCTTTATTTTTCAAGTCCTAGCATCATAACCGAAAAAGAACCAAGAACTGAAAAAGATTGCAAATAATTTTTCAGGACCTAATTCACCTCGACCCCTCTTAGGCGCATTTACAAGTTGCAATTGGCATCAGAGCAGGTGATATGTAACCTATTCCTATTCGATCCAGATGGCTTTCGCAAAAAACAATCTTGTATTCAAAGATGGTGGCAGTAGCAACAAGCCTCCTTTGTTTTATGGCAAATATTTCGACTTCTGGAAGATCCGCATGAAGGCACATCTAGATGCACAAGGAAGTGAAATGGGAGGCTGTTCAAAATGGTCTTTTTGTTCCTACAACGGTGGTCAATGGAGTTGGTTCATCAAAACCGCAAGGATCATGGGATGATGATGATAAGAAGAAGGTTCTTTATGACAAAAAGGCAATAAATATCTTACAATGTGTACTTAGAATGGATGAATTCTTCCGTATCTCAACATGTTCAACGACCAAGCAAATTTGAGACACTCTTGTTGAAACTTACGAAGGAACCGCCGAAGTCAAACGATCCAGATTAAATACATTAAGTCAAGAGTACGAACTATTTAGAATGCAACCAGGAGAATCCATCCTAGACTTGCAAAAAAGATTCGTGCATTTGACAAATCACTTGAATGCACTTGGTAAGACACTAACAAATGATGAGCTTAATCTTAAAGTGCTTAGGTCTTTATCAAGAGAATGGCAACCTAAAGTGACGGTGATTTCCAAAAAGAAAAGTCTATCAACAATGACATCCGCTACGTTATTCGGAAAACTCCAAGAATATGAAACAGAACTTGGACGATTGGAGAAACATGAAATTCAAGAGAAGAAATCCAAGAGCATTGCCTTAAAAGTTGAATCCAAAGAAGTGGAGAAAGAAGACAATACCGAAGAGGACGAAAATTTTACGCTTCTTGTAAAAAGACTAGGAAAATATTTTGGTGTAAGGAATAATATTAGAAACTCTAGTTATACAAGAAAAAAGAAGTTCTCAAAGAACAAGGAAAAAGAAACATCAACATCCAATGGAGACATTACATGCTATGAATGTGGAAAACAAGGCCACATCAAACCGGAATGTCCTAAACTCACAAAGAATCGTGACCACAAGGGAAAGAAGGATTTAAAAAATAAGGCATACATTACTTGGGATGACAACGAAATAAGTTCTTCATCAGACTCCGATAGTGATCAAAGCGCAAATGAGGTTAGTAGTGATTTCTCTATTTTTGATAATGATGCTCAAGGAGCAATTCATGAACTTTTAAGTGAGTGCAAAATTCTATATAAAAATATTTCATCTCAAAAGAAACAAATATCAATTTTAGAAGAAAATATTGAGAAAATGGAAAATAATTTTAAAGATGAAAAAGAAAAATTAATTAAGAATTTTGCATGCACTAAATGTGAGTCACTCTCTTTTCAAATAGTCCAATTAAAAAGGGTCCTAGAAAGATATGAAAAAGGACAAATTGGATTGGAATGTGTTCTTAGTAATCAAAGATACTCTAATGATAAAAGTGGTCTTGGTTACTCAAAATTTTCTAAACAAACTTCTAACAAGACCATCTTTGTCAAAGCTAAAGAACAAATTCCTATGGAAAAAGGTGACAATCATAAAAAGGTTCATCAATATGTCAAGAAGAAAAGAAACAATAAAAAGAAATCTTATCCCCTAGATAAAAAAGCAATTTTGAGCCTACATGTTTCTATTGTGGTATAAAAGGACATACTCCAAATGCATGTTATATTAGAAATTTTAGTGTTGCTCAAGGCCATTATGTATGGGTAAAGAAAGGAACTAACGTTGAAGGATCCAAGGCAATTTGGGTACCTAATAAAACTTAACTCTTTTTTGTAGGTATGCTTGAATACCTCTTCAAATGAATGGTATCTTGATAGTGGATGTTCGAGGCACATGACGGGTGACCTAAGCAAATTTTCACATCTAACGCTTAAGGCCAAAGGATTTGTTACTTATGGTGACAACAACAAAGGAATAATCCTTGGCATAGGCATCATTGGTTCACCGCCTTCAACAACTATAAAAGATGTCCTATATGTGAAAGGTCTAAAGCATAGTCTCCTTAGTATTACCCAATTGTGTGACCGAGGGTTTAAAATCAACTTCACTAAAAATGAATGCTTGATTGAAAACGAAGTTACTCCTGAAGTTATGATAAAAGATAAAAGAGTTAATAATATTTCTAATTTACTTAGGTAACTTGTCTTTGAATGTTAGGTGTCTCTTGGCAAGCAACAATGAATCATGGTTATGGCATAAGAGGTTTGCTCATATTCATATGGATCACTTGAATAAGTTGATCAAACATGACTTGGTTATTGGATTGCCAAAGATCAAATTCATCAAAGATAGGTTATGTGACGCTTGTCAAAAAGGGAAGCAAACTAAATCAACTTTCACATCCAAGAATGGTGTCCACAACTAGGCCACTACAATTGTTGCACATGGATCTCTTTGGTCCATCAAGAACAAAAAGCCCCGGAGTTAATGTTTATGCATTAGTAATTGTAGATGATTTTTCTAGATACACTTGGACTTTCTTCCTAATGCAGAAAAGTGAAGCATTTAAAGCATTCAAGAAGTACGTAAAACAAATATAAAATGAGAAATCTCTTACAATTGCCACCATTAGAAGCGACCACGGTGGCGAATTCCAAAATGCCTCATTTGAAGAATTTTGTGAAGAACATGGAATTTCACACAACTTCTCCGCACCAAGAACTCCACAACAAAATGGTGTCGTAGAAAGAAAGAATATATCATTGGTGGAACTTGCAAGGACTATGTTAAGCGACTCAAGTCTTCCAAAATATTTTTGGGCGGATGCGGTGAGCACGACATGCTTTGTAAGTAATCGTGTTAATATATGACCTATTCTTAAGAAAACTCCTTATGAACTCTTCAAAGGGAGAAAACCAAATATTTCATTCTTTCACATCTTTGGTTGTAAATGTTTTGCCCTAAACAACGACAAAGACAACCTTGGTAAGTTTGACGAGAAATCTGACGAAGGTATATTTCTTGATTATTCTCTTACTAGTAAAGCTTTTAGAATTTACAATAAATGAACTTTATCAATAGAAGAATCTATGCATGTCAAATTTGATGAATCTAACCCTTCCAAGGAGGATATTGTGGTTTGTGATGATGATGATGAGATTGTATAAATTCCCAAAGAAGATACTTCTAAAGATATCACTAAAGAACAAGATAGACCGATTCAACAAGATTTTAATGTCAACGATCTACCAAAATAATGGAGGATCCATAGAGATCATCATATCGACAAAGTGATCTGAGACATAAGTCAAGGTGTTGCTACAAGATTAAATCTCAAAGATGCATGCTTAAACATTACGTTCGTTTCTCAAATAGAACCTTCCAAAATTGATGAAGCTCTTGAAGATGATCAATGGATTATTGCTATGCAAGAAGAATTAAACCAATTCGAGAGAAATCAAGTTTGAGAACTTGTTTCTAGACCAAAAGATAAACATATCATCGGAACAAGATGGATGTTTAAGAATAAGATTGATGAGAATGGAATAATTGTTCGAAACAAAGCAATATTGGTGGCTCAAGGGTACAATCAAGAGGAAGGAATTGACTTTGAAGAAACATTCGCTCTGGTTGCAAGGTTAGAAGTTATTCGTTTATTACTTGCTTATGCTTGTTCAATGAACTTTCAACTTTTTCAAATGGACGTCAAAAGCACCTTCTTAAACAGATACATCAACGAAGAAGTCTATGTCAAAAAAACCCCGGGTTTTGAAGACTTCAAGCATCCTTCACATGTATACAAATTGAAGAAAGCTCTCTATGGATTAAAACAAGCACCAAGGGCATGGTATGATCGTCTAAGTAATTTCTTATGCGAAAAAGGTTTTGAAAAAGGCAAGGTAGACAAGACTTTATTAATTAAAAAGATAAAGGATAATACCTTACTTGTTCAAGTCTATGTGGACGACATCATCTTTGGTTCAACAAACAAGGAACTATGTGAAGAATTTGCAAAAATGATGCAAGGCGAGTTTGAAATGTCTATGATGGGTAACATGAATTACTTTCGTGGATTGCAAATCAAGTAAGTAAAAGATGGAATATTTATCAACCAATTAAAGTATTGCAAAGAGTTATTAAAGAGATTTGATATGGATGAGTGTAAAGCTATGTCTACACCAATGGGATCCGAAACCTACATCGACCAAGACGAATCGGGAACATCGGTTGATATTACGAAGTATCAAGGTATGATTGGTTCTTTATTATATTTGACGGCAAGTCGTCCTGACATAATGTTTAATGTATGTTTATGTGCTTGTTTTCAAGAAAATCCAAAGGAGTCACATCTCACGGAAGTCAAAAGAATCATGAAATATCTCAAGGGAACGACGAACGTTGGCTTATGGTATCCTAACGGTAGTGTTTATACTTTAATTAGTTATTCTGACGTGGATTATGCAGGCTGTAAAACAGATCAAAAAAGCATGAGTGGAACATGTCACATCCTTGGAAATGCATTAGTTTCGTGGTCATGTAAGAAACAAGCATGTGTTGCTCTTAGTACGGCTGAAGAAGAATACATAGCGGCGGGAAGCTGTTGTGCACAAAGTCTTTGGCTAAAGAAATAATTAAGCGACTACAGAATTGATCTTGGATGCATTCCTCTCCGGTGCGACAACACAAGTGTGATTAGAATCACTAAAAATCCGGTCATGCACTCAAAAACCAAACACATCGACATTCGACATCATTTTCTCCATGATCACGTGCTTAAAGGAGATGTCGAAGTCACTTTTGTAGATACACATAACCAACTTGCCGACATATTCACAAAGGCACTCACGAAAGAACCATTTTTCAAGATTCGGCGAGAGCTCAGAATCCTCGATGAAAGTGATATCTAATTCTTCATAAGTTAGTCTTTATAGCATCTATGTATACCAAGCTTTTTCACTTACTGTTTTTTGGCTTTTCCTGCATTTTCGAAGGTGTTAACCGATTAACTCCCATGGTTAACCGATTAACACTGTTAGTTTTTATTTTCCAAATTATTTTTTAAATGCGTTAATCGATTAACCCCCATGGTTAACCGATTAACACTGTTCGTGAAATTATTTTCAAAAACGAAAAATTAGTCAAATTTGTTTTAATGTGTGTTTAAGTGCTTGTTGGTGCATGTGATTTATGATTATTATCACCCACTTTCCTTGGGACCATTTTCTTCTTTTTAACTCACATTAAAACCCCTTCCAACTTCTACCCACTCATTATACCAATAACTATCCTTTAATATCCCACTCAAATATCTCTCTATGTAAACATCCTAACTTTTTCACCATCTCCATCATAACATCCAAACCCTAAATCTAGAAAATCATCTTCAAATCCTAAGAACTCAAAACCTTCATCCATGGCTCCAACCAAGAAGGGAGAGGTAAAAATGCCAAAAAGCAACTCAATGGTCAATGAAGATAATGCTCCAATGGATTCGACCAAGAAGCGGAGAATGGACTTCAAAGTTCGGGTTAGACAACTCTTTAAGGTAAAATATGTCAACCTTAAAGCCTTCCAAGCTCCCACTTTCGAATTTCCAGCACTGTTAAAATATCAAAGAATAGATAACTTTGTTTCTGATAATGGTCATTGCTACCCGGATTTGGTAAAATCGTTTATGAACAAATTATCTATTAATTTGAATGAGGCTGGAAAACACATGCTTGTCACTACTGTTCGAAACTGTGAGTTGAACGGGGATCTATCAAATATTGTCGCAACGCTCAAAATCCCATATACCGGCTATTTTCTCCGTAAAGGTGTCAACCACAGAGATGGACCTTGGGCTAATTATGACAAGATGGAATACTACTACAACACTTGCAGGTTTCCTCGAGAGGTTGTAATTGCTGGACAACAGACTGCTCGCACCTTATGTTATGTTAAAAATCTGTTGGTAAATGACTGTATGCTCCACTACATCATCTGCTATATTCTGCTCCTAACAGATTCTAATCACGCCCATATCAATGATCTTGAGATGCAAGTGATGTTTTCCATAAAAAAATCAAAGTTAATTGGATATTAACTATGATGTATCATCTCCAACAGCAACTCACTCTTTCTACCTGACTCCCATATGGTCGTCTTATCTCTAGAATCTTGGAATTAATAGATTTGGATCTAAATAGAGAACCATCCATTGCCATGAAACTGACTGCAAATGAGATCAATGTAATAACCATCATCAAAAACACCGGTATTGTGAAAAGCAATGATGGAACTTACAAGTATGAAGACGACTCATCTACCTCCAACCATTCTTTCCCAATCCCGGAAGGCGGAATTACAAACGAGTTTCTCTACATCACAATGATGAACCAACATAGAGAAACTACTCGGGCAATCAACTTACTTCGAAGACTTGTGATAAATTCTCAAAATCCCAATGCCGGAAACGACGAAGATGAGGAAGGAACTGAAAAAGAAGAGGATGGTAGCGAGGATATATCGGATGATGACATCTAAAGAACTTGTCTATGTTCCCTATTTATTTTGTAGAATTTGTTTAAGTTTATGTTTGTCTCGTATTCATAACTGTATCGTACTTTGTGCGTGTGTTTCGTATCGTAAAAACAAAGTTCTATTTGTTGTGTTAAGTATATGTGTTGTGCCTATCCTTTGTGTGTATGTTTTGTTTACTCTCTTTTTTATTTGCTCCTCTTCCTTTTTTCTAATGACAAAGGGGGAGAAGAAGGATTGGTCTCTCTAACGTTTCCTTGTGCAGAAAAGTTATACCTCACTTGTATTTAGGGGGAGCCTTAACTTAGGGGGAGAAACAAATTTAGAGAAACCAAGTAATAAAGCAAAGCTTCCAAATTCAAAGGTTGGTTGTCATCATAAAAAAGGGGGAGATTGTAGAAGCAATCTTCAAGCTCATTAAACTTTTGATGAAGACAACAAGATTAAGCTTTCTACGCAAATGCATACATATGCAAAAAGCAAGAGTATTCAAGTAAACATCAAAGGATCAAGATAGTGCTCTAACATGTGACAATTGTGATCAAGCTTCTCATACAAGCTTCAAGTGTAAAGATAGAGTTTTGAACATCATTTCAAAGGTATAACAAATATTACTTGAAATACCTATACAAGTGTTCAAATTTTCATTCTTCAGTACACATATATCACAAATGGTTCTAACACATTTTCTGATTGTTCTCTCATTTTAAAATTAATTCTGTTTTGGAAAACCTTCAGTGTTAATTGATTAACACATTTGGTTAACCGATTAACACATTTCAAAATTAGTTTACTGGTGTAATACTTACAGTATTAACCGATTAACAGGTGTGAATTTTGAATATTTTCTAAACGTTTAAGGGTGTTAACCGATTAACCCATTTTGTAAACCGGTTAACACTGAAACAGTAAGCAGAAATAGCAGCTTTTCATGAAAATATGCATTGCTTTCTATTTAATTTTTGACTGTTTTTGCTGCACAAAATCACACCCTTTTAAAAAGGTTTTTGATCAATATAAATTTTTATCAAATTTCAAATTCCAATTCACCTCCAAGAAACAAAATCATAAAAATTACTCATTCTCTTCATCTCTCAATTTTTCATAAAGTGTTCAAAATCAGTTTTTGAAAAGAAGCTTTTTGAATAAACTTTCACACTATCACAGCTTCATTTCATTTCCTTTTAAAAGAAAAGTTGTATATCTCTTTGAGTAATATTTGTTTCAAGGAGAAGATCGATCGTCAAGATTGATAGCATCACCATATTCTCAAGACATCAACTTATTTCAAGATTATTCTTTGTATTACCTTGTTATCCAGGATTGTTGGAAACAAGTGAAGTGTTTGAAGAGGATTATTCTTCTACACTTGGATTACCTATAGATTAGATAGTAGGCTTCACCATTTGTGTGAATAGGTTGTGCAATAATTTTAAACTATAGCGAAATCTCTTTCGAGTCGAAAGGGGAGTGGAGTACTCTCGGAGTGTGAGGGGAACCACTATAAATTTCTTGTGTCTCTTTTTCTTTTCCGCTCTTTATTTTTCAAGTCCTAACATCATAACCGAAAAAGAACCAAGAACCAAAAAAGATTGCAAATAATTTTTCAAAACCTAATTCACCCCCTCCCCCTCTTAGGCGCATTTACAAGTTACAGTCTCATCTCGAAGGAATATCTCTTTTGGTCAAAAGTGATAGCATTGAAGATGTTCTATACTTAATCCTACAACATTACTCTAGAGCCAGAGAAGCTTTTGTCTAGAGGAGAATTGAAATTTGCCTTGGTGAAAGCTGAACGAGAAAATGCGAAATTTGGGAGCTGCTCCATCAGAGTCAGAAGAAGACGAGATTGCTGAAGGGAGAAGGACCATCTTGTTAGAAGATCCTTAACTGTTGATTTCCTTTTGTTGTTGTACCCCAGGCTTATTGGAATATGTAATCTTTCATTTTGTAAAATGATTGAAAAAGCTTCATTTGTTAATGAAGACTTTATGTTGTAAAACTCTTTTATTAATGAAAATTTTGTTAAGTTTTCATCACGTCGTTACGTGCTGATCCATTAATTTTATTCGCAAACAAACTTTTTGGTTCTCCTTGAATGTGTGGTCTGCATTAGCATCCTGCATCTCATTTTTCCATTTCATCGGTCCTCCGGCTTATCCCATGTGTTGTTGCTATCAAAAAGAGAGAGAGTCACGCTGAATACTCATCGGTACATTACAAGAGCCAACGCTCAAAAGAGAATGGCAGATCAAGACTTGAGATTCGGCCATATCAACAACGATATTGAACAGCTACGTGATGATGTTATCCAAATCATGGAAGTTCTTCAGGTAATTAAGGTGAAGATGGACACACAACCTACAGTAGTGTCTGAAATCAACACAACGACAGAAAATATTCCGCCATTAGTAACTTTAACAACGGAACATCCTTTCGGGATGGCCAGAGATTTCATGCCTCCATACAGTGATGCTCAACCATTCAACCACCATCCATATTCAAATCCACAGAGTGTTCCGTTAATGACGGATTTTTAATATCCCATTTACACTCAGGCCGGTGCTCAAGTATAGGTTTGACCAGTCTTCAACAATCATCAATCGATATTCGACGTGCCCGACGGATCTAAACTGAAGATGAGAAGCATGAGAAACTACGGGTCGAAATGGATATAATGGCTAGAAGAATAAGAGCTATAGAAGGGAACAATGTCTTTGGGTCTGATGCCAAGGATATTTGCTTGGTCTCAGGCTTGGTATTTCCTCCCAAATTCATAATGCCTACATTCGAAAAGTACGAAGGGGCAACCTGCCTGAAGCTTCACCTGATCATGTACTGCCGATGTATGGTGTAACACCCTTCTAAACCCTACGGATAATATATGAATAATCAGAGTAAATTTCAATGCATTTACAAAAGGGCATTACAAATAACTTTCAAAATATCAAAACCACCTGTCATGCTCATTACTATTTCAATATAAAATTATGCTTTACAAAACTTCACTTTGCATGTAGCAGCGGATTCAATTATACCATAATTTTCATAAAAGAAACATTTGTTTTTATCACATAAAACAACATCACTTAGGCACTAAGGCCAACATCATAATATTCCAATGGATATAAACACGTTTATAGAGTACACAATCCATATCTTAAACACAACCCAAGCGATCCCAGTGTTACATGACCAGAGCATGACTCGACCCAACATAATTAAATCACTAAACGGCTACACCAAAAACGACCTCGTAACTACGAGCAATACTACTCCTTGATACCTGCACGATGTCATGTAGGACATCATTCCAGCAGAATGGTGAGAAATATTATCATAATAACAATGCATATAATTATATATACACAAATACACAAGCACAAAATACATATATTCCACATTTTCTCACCACAATTCATTATAACTCATCATGTACAATACAACATATATATATATATATATATATATATATATATATATATATATATATATATATATATATATATATATATATATATATATATATATATATATATATATATATATATATATATATATATATATATATATATATATATATATATATATATATATATATATATATATATATATATATATATATATATATATATATATATATATATATATATATATATATATATATATATATATATATATATATATATATATATATATATATATATATATATATATATATATATATATATATATATATATATATATAAAAAATCAAATATGGATAATCACCAAGCATATTCATCATGCACGTATCCATAAATCTCAACATTCCACATGAACATACACATATTATGTTTACTCACTAATTCACAATTACACATTCACAATTCTCAAATCAACAATTCATGTTCATAAGCATACTTTCATACAATGATCACATATTCACAACTCTCAATTACACAAGTAATGCACATATGCATATGCATAACTTCATACAACAATCATATATTCATTCCATGAGACTCAATGCAACTCAATGCAACTCATGCCATGTGGTACCAATACTTGTTATCATTTTTCGGTTTTTACACTTAAACCGGGTCCGTTCCCTAGACCGATAACAACAAAAGCCCGTTCCCTAAGCTTTCAAACCCCGCTCTAGGTTTGGGACAAGTCACTAGCCTCCACGAAACTAGCAAACATTGCCTCTTGACTAAATGATGCATATGCAATCAACAATAAAATGCACTTAAGACCGATTACACGTCTTAATCCCATGCATTCACATAATTCCTCCCTTCAAGAATTAAACAAGATTGCACACACAACATATCATATAATCAAGTATTCAAACTTTTCATCAACATATTTGTCAAACAATGCACACATATTCACAATATGTTCTCATGCATTCACAATATCGCATACAATCAATATGCATTTACACTTCAATATCATTACCACATTTATCAAGCAATGCACACATATTCACAATATGTTCTCATGCATTCTTCACATACAAACAATATACATATATTTGTCAAAAGACTATATTTCATAATCGATTCCACCATCTAGGATTCACGCCATACGGCTACCCACAACATATCATATCACAACATGCACAAGCTATACGTTATATAACAAAAGTATTTTGCACAATAACACATCAATCACACACATTCGCGATGGTAAAAATCAACACAACAATATGTTTTCGATTTTCTGCTATAATTGAACTAGGTACAGGCCTCAAAGCCATTTTTTCTAGAAATATAATCTCGTTAACTTACCAACGCTTTGAACGGGGGTCAAAACCGACTTACGGTTCAAGAGTTATGAATTTTCGAAGTTTTCCGAAAAACCAGAATTTTGCCTAAACACGGCTACGGGATTTTGCATTTTCGCCCGAAAATCCGGCCGATTCAATTCTTTTTTCCGAAACAAACACATAATCATACTCACCTAACATATAGCAGTGAATTAGAACCATTAAACACGATTTCTACGACGTCTAATTTTCACTCAAATCTCAAACCCTCAATTATCCAAAAATGTCAAAACTCACAAACTCAACCAAATTCAATCAAACGAAATCCAATAATCACGGCTAAACGTTACCCGACTAAACTATGCAATTTATTTTGAATTCTAACCGTTCAAAACTCGATTCTACCGATTAAACCATTTATGCCCTAGAAATAGAAAATAGAGAAAAATACTCCACAAATCCAACACAACTCATACATAATCATACACATTGATCAAATAATAATGTTTCTCACCCTTACCTTGAATTTGTTGAAGTTTTGCTCTTTCTCTTGAGTTTCCTCCTCTTCTTCTCCACTCCTCTCTTTGCCTCTTTTCTCCTTTCTATATTTTCTTTCTTTCTATTCTCTTTTATCCCATTCTCTTATTTTATATAATTCTCACAATTTTAATTAACCTAGTAATTCCAATGGGCTTAATAACTCATGTCTATTCACACTCCCAAATAGGCCCAATCAATTAATCTAACAATTCTATATTATTCTACAAATTAGAATATATCATATAAGTTAAATAATAAAATTAAATCAATTATTTCGAATATGTCCAATTATTCAATTAATCCAAACAACTCAAATAAATCAAATAATTTATATAAATTCAATAAATCAACTAATTCAATTATATCAAATAGATCACATAAATTAGTTAATTCAATTAGGCCTAAAATCACATAATTAATCAATTAATTTAATTAATAAATAATTACTAAAAATTGGGGTGTTACATATGGCACCACATATTGAGTGACAAATTGTTGATACACTGCTTTTAAGACACTCTCAAAGGTGCCTCTGCTAAGTGGTACTTAAGCCTGGATCAATCTAAAATCCACTGCTTCTAAGATCTGTCAGAAGTGTTCATTCAGCAGTACAAATATAACATAGATCTCGCGCCAGATCGGCGTCAGCTGCTTAGCATGACTCAAAAGAGTTCAGAATCCTATAAAGAATACACACAAAGATGGCGAGGGACCGCCACCCAGGTGGAACCTCCCCTCACAGAAAAGGAGTTGGCTGACTGGTTCGTGGATATTGTCAGACCCTAATTCTATGAAAGAATGATCAGCAGTATCACAACCAACTTTGCTGATACCGTGGCCTTCGGTGTAAAAGTGGAAGCAGGTCTAAAAAATGGAAAGGTGACGAGTTCGGCCAGCACCATTATAATAAAAAAGTCATCAAGAAACTTCCACAAGAAGAAGGAAGCAGAGGCCAATGCTATAATGTACAATGAGAGGATGCAGAGCAGAAGAAACCGCTCACAAAATCAACGGTTATCTCGTCTACAACCTCAGCAAAATTATCAGCGACAACAATATGTGGCTACAGTCACGCCGGTGTTTCAACCCCGGCCGAACCCACAAAATTTCTAGCCATCAGCGCCCAATACTTATCAACAAAGTCATAATCAGTAAGTACGGCCGCAACAAAGAGCACCAGCTCCAAGGCCTGCTTTTCAGAACAGAAAAACAGGGATTCAGCCTATCCCCATGAGCTAAGCTGATTTGATCCCTCTAATGGTATAGCAAGGCTTAGTTCATACTAGGATGTTGGGCCCTCCTTCAACTCCGCTACCACATTATTAAGACCCAAATGAACGATGCGCGTTCCATGAAAATGCTACGGGGAATGACCTTGAAGGTTTCATGTCACTCAAACACATTGTGCGAGAATTGATTGAGAAGAAAGTATTCTTCTTCAAGGACAATCAGCCTAAATGGAAAGCCTTCCTTTTCCTAACCATGGTGGCGTACATGCTGTAGAGGAAGAATCAGACGTAAGACTTATTTCCATGGTGTCTGAAGTCAAAACTCTTTTGGTGGAGTTGCATAAAAAGTTGATAAAGGCGGGACTGATCAAAAGTTCCCATGAAAGCTACGATAATTCCCATCGTAGTTCACAAGGTTGTAACCGGGTGCAGAGAGACATTCAGTCAATGGTTGAGGAAGGCTAGCTACAAATATGTAGCAAAAAGAAAAAAGAAGATGTCTCGATAATCGAGCCAATATTTAATTTACCAAAGAAATCTAAAAAGAGGCCAGTGTTCAAATATGCTTCTCCCGCTGTTGTCAGGCCGGTGTTTCACAACAGCCCTACACCAGCTACAAGCCAACCAAAACCAAGATTCGATCCAAGGAGAGGACCGGGTCCTAATCTGAAAGTTGTATCATGGAAGTACGACTACTCCTGGTACGACATGAAGGCTGGAAGAAAACAGGAAGATGTGACGAACATTGCTGAGGCAAGCAAAATGACCCGCAGTGGTCGAATATATCAGCCCAAGGAAACTTTCACTATTCCCCAGGCATATGCCACTGCTCCCAACACAACCATTACCATTCTTAAGTAAATTTCTCCTAAGGAAGCTATCTCCAAGGAGCCCGCAGTTAAAGGAAAAGAAATCCCTAAGGAGGATGAAGAAGAGTTTCTGAGGATAATTCGCCGAAGTGATTACCGGGTGGTGGATCAACTCAACTAGACACCATCTAAAATCTTAATTATTTCGTTACTACTAAGCTCCTATGCTCATCGACAAGCCTTGTTGAAAATACTCACGCAAGCCCACATGGCAAAAGATATCACTATGGGGCAATTTGACTCTGTCGTTGCTAATATCACAGCCTGCAATACATTGAGCTTCGACAATGGTGACTTGACCACTGAGGGTTGCAAGCACAACCACACCTTGCATGTGTCTGTTAAGTGCAAAGAAGATATGCCCTCCCAAGTGCTTGTCGATACAGGACCAGGCCTCAATGTAATGCCCAAAAGAATGCTAGCCAAATTGGCATACAAAGGAGCCGAGATGAGACCCACATCTTTAATCGTGAAGGCTTTTGATGGATCGAGGAAGACAGTAATAGGAGAAGTTGATTTACCAATCATGGTGGGGCCCCAAGTCTTTGAAATCACCTTCCAAGTAATGGACATAAACCCGACATATAATTGTCTGCTGGAAAGGTCGTGGATACACGCAGCAGGCTTTGTTACAGCCACATTACACAAAAAGATTAAATTCATTATTAAGGACCAGTTGGTCGTGGTGCATGGTGAAGAGGACCTGATGGTAAGTAACCTATCCTCTTTCTGATACATTGAAGCTGACGAAGATGCATTGGAAACAGCTTTCCAAGCATTAGAGATTGCACATGCTGTGTTGGTTGAAGACACTGTCATCACACGTGGCCCATCTTTCACCTCCGTCTAGAGCATTAAGAACACCGTAAAAGAAGGACTTTTGCAAGGTTGGGGGAGATAATCGAAGTCAACGCTCGAGTGAAGAATGATCGATAAGGGTTGGGTTACAAACCAACATTGGATGAAGAATCAGGAGCTTGCGGCAAGCGCTTGAAGGCTCTGAACGAGATCTTCGTGAGTGGCGGTGTTCAAATAAAAGCTATCGAAGAAGACGTTGAAGTAAACTGCATAGACGACCTGGTGTTCCAAGGTGAAGTTGTTCTGTGCAACTGGGAGGCCGTAGAAATTTTCGTCATGTTGTCGCTCTTCGAGTAATTTGTTTGTTTTGCTTGTTAGTGTTTTCTTTGTTTTCAATCCATGGTCATGCCCGGGGCCAATGGATCATTTTGTATGGGCCACACTTTTTGCAATTAAAAAATCAATCAATCAATGGATGTTTTGTTCAACTCCCATTTTTTTGTTCACTTTGTTTTTGTTTAGTTTTTCACTTTTTTGTAGGAAAGGAAAAATGTAAATCTTTTTGAAAACCTAAAACGAACCCATTATCTGCATCTCTTTGTGTATGTTTGCTCATTTTAAGCCCATCCAACACATGCAGAGAACCTCCATCACCCGCCAGATTTGATGATCATCCAATTTTTTCTAATTTTGATTCACCAGTGTTCCAAGTCGAAGACGAGAGTGATGAGGATTCTGAAATCCCTGAAGAATTGATAAAAATAACTGAGTACGAGGACACATATCTTCAACCCTATAAATAAAAAATTGACATCATCAACTTGGGCTCTGAAGAAGGGAGGAAAGAGATCAAAATTGGGGCATCATTAGGGGCAGAGGTTAAAGGCAGACTGATAACGCTTCTCAAAGAGTATACAGAGTATTTGCTTGGTCCTACCAATACATTCCTGGGTTAGATACCGACATTGTAATGAACAAGCTCCCTCATAAACCTGAGTGTCCTCCGGTCAAGCAAAAGCTTTGAAGATCCAGACCTGACATGGCTCTCAAAATCAGAGATGAGGTCAAAAAACAAAATCGACGCAGGTTTCTTAGCAGTATCCAAGTACCCAGAATGGGTGGCCAACATTGTACCCGTATCTAAAAAGGATGGCAAAGTCAGAATGTGCATAGACTATAGGGATCTGAACAAGGCCAGTCCAAAGGATGACTTCCCTCTACCACATATTGACACTTTGGTGGATAATACGGCCAGCTTTGTAGTGTTTTCATTCATGGATGGTTTCTCCGACTATAACCAGATAAAAATGAACCCGAGTGACATGGAAAAAACAAATTTTATCAAACCTTGGGGCATTTATTATTATAAGGTCATGCCTTTTGGTCTGAAGAATGTTGGGGCCACATATCAACGAGCCATGGTGGCATTATTTCATGACATGATGCACTAGGAGATTGAGGTTTATATTGATGACATGATTGCCAAGTCTCAGAGCAAAGAAGATCACCTTGATCATCTGCTGAAGTTATTCAAAAGACTTAGGAGGTATCAGTTGAGACTAAATCCTACCGAATGTACCTTCGGAGTCAGATCCGGCAAACTACTCGGCTTCATCGTTAGTTAACATGGAATCAAATTGGATCCCGACAAGGTACGAGCCATCCAAGAAATGCCTGCGCTACAAATGGAGAAACAAATCAGAGGGTTCCTCGGAAGACTAAATTATATCTCCAGATTCATATCCAACTTGACTCCTACTTGCACGCCAATCTTTAAATTGTTACGAAAAGATCAAGTTGTTGTATGGAATGAGAATTTCCAGGCAGCATTTGAGAAGATCAAAGGGTACCTCCAAGAACCTCTAATATTAATCCCTCGTGTGCCTGAAAGACCTCTCTTCATGTACATGACCGTGCTCGAAGAGTCAATGGGTTGCGTCTTGGGCCAAACAGATGAGTCAGGGAAGAAAGAGCATGCAATCTACTACTTGAGCAAAAATTTCATCGATTATGAAAGTCGTTACTCTCTGTTGGAAAAATCTTGTTATGCGTTGGTTTGGGCGGCCAAACGTCTGAGGCAGTACATGATTTTCCACACAACTCTGTTGATATCCAAAATGGATCCAATAAAGTACATATTCAAGAAACCTGCTCAGACGGGAAGACTAGCAAGATGGCACATGCTCTTGTCAGAGTATGATATTTAATATGTCATTCAAAAGTCAATAAAAGGAAGTGTCTTGTCAGACTACCTTGCTGATCAACCTATTGAGGATTATCATCCGCTCAAATTCGACTTCCTAGACGAAGACGTCATGTCTCTTGATAAATCCAAAGAAGAGCATGGCCCCGAGGAGGGCCTTGAACCCGGTTCACGTTGGAAAATGATATTTGACGATGCGTCCAACAAAAAAGGTCATAGTGCTGGTGTTGTTCTGGAAAATCCTACTAGAGGATATAATGCGGTTACTTCCAGATTATGCTTCAAATGCACGAATAATATAGCTGAGTATGTAGCCTGTATCTTAGGTCTTGAAGTTGTCATTGACCTCCGCATTAAGATTCTAGAAGTAATTGGCAACTCTGTCTTGGTGATTTATCAACTCAAGGGCGAATGGGATACCCAAGATGAAAAACTAATTCCTTACAAAGACTACATTTTGGAGATGATCGAGTATTTTGACGAGATCACTTTCAGACATGTCCCGAGGTATGAAAATCATATTGTTGATGATTTAGCCATGCTAGCATCATTATGGAAGGTCCAGTTCGTCAACTAGGATCCTTTAATCTGCATTCAAAGAAAGAATGCGCCAGCATACATCATGATGATTGAAGAAGAATCTGATGGAAAACCATGGTTCAACAATATCAAAAATTACCTCTAAAATCAAGAATATATGGTCGATGCCTCTAAAATTGATAAGAGGGTTGTGCAAAGATTGTCATCCAAATTCTTCATTTGCAATAATGTTCTGTATAAAAGAAATCATGACATTGTCTTACTCAGATGTGTTGACAAAAGAGAAGCAGACATGCTAATGACAGAAATTCATGAAGGTACCTCCGATATTCATGCAAGCGGCCATGCCATGGCAAAGAAAATCTTGAGGGATAGTTATTACTGATTGACTTTAGAGACTGACTGTAACCTGTTCGCCCGAAAGTGCCATAAATACCAGGTTTACACGGACAAGGTGCACGTACCACCTCATCCTCTGAATGTGCTATCGTCGCCTTGGCTATTCTCAATGTGGGGCATTAACATGATTGGGACAATTGAGCCTAAAGTATCCAACAGTCATCGGTTCATTCTCGTCACTATCGACTATTTCACCAAATGGGTAGAAGTCGCATCCTACGCGAATGTAACAAAGCAGGTGGTTTCCCGGTTTATTAAAAAGGAGATTACCTACCGTTACGGGATCCCTGACCAGATCATCACGGATAATGGGAAAAATCTTAACAACAAAATAATGAGAAAGCTTTGTTACAGTTTAAAATCAAACATCATAACTCTTTTCCTTACCGGCCTAAGATGAACGACGCCGTAGAAGCTGCAAATGAAAACATCAAAAAGATTGTGCAAAAGATGGTAGTAACCTACAAAGATTGGCATGAAATGTTTCCATTTGCGCTGCACGGATATAGAACATCGATTCGCACTTCAACAGGGGCAACCCCTTTCTCCCTGGTCTACAAAATGGACACAGTATTTCCTATTGAGGTTGAGATACCTTCATTAAGGGTCTTAATGGAAGCCAAGCTCGATGAAGCTGAATAGGTGAAGGAAAGGTTCGATACTCTGAATCTCATTGACGAAAGGAGGATGACAGCGATGTGCCACAGTCAGCTCTACCAAAAGAGAATGAAGAGGGCCTTCGACAAAAGAGTCCAAATCAAAGAATATAAGGAGGGTGAGCTGGTACTCCATTACATCGAGACATGTGCGGAAAGTGGATGCTGAACTACGATAGCCCATTCATTGTGAAGACGTTATTTTCTAAAGGCTCTCTGATCCTTGTAACGATGGATGGTGAACAACTCCCTCTTCCCATGAACTCAGGTGCAGTAAGAAAATATTATGTCTAAAAAACCTGCTAAGTTGAAAACCTGGAAAGGCAGCTTAGGCAAAAAAAAAAGGGCATCCCGGTGGATTATAACTTATGAAGGAAATCCAGGAAAAAATTAAGGATAAAACAAAAGAAAAGAAAAGGCTTGCTAAGTCGAAAACCTAGAAGGGCGGCTTAGACCAAAATGAGCAACAAAGGCATTTTACTGCATCAGGAGTTGTTACTACTACAGAAGATCATCAAAAAGGCTCACTCTCCACTACTCTCATCAGAGGCAGCATTTCGGACCGACTCTTAGTTAGTTAGGACTGGATGATTGTTGTATTTCTGTACACCTTTAGTTACATTGTCATTTTTCCAAATTGTAATTGTTCTATGGGGTTTGCCTTTTGCAAGTTTCCATCTTTAAATAAAATTAGATTTGGATCAATCTTTGTTTATGCTCTGTCTTTTTTGTTATGAAAATATCATTTATTCGTTAATAATATTATTTTTTTGAAAGAAAAAAGTTTTTCGAAACAACAAAGTTGTTTTAAAGAAAATTAATTAACAAGTAAAACCTAATTTTGTTTGCGACATGACAGTGTAAGTTTAGACTCCTCTCATGAGGAAAAAATGGTTGAAACCTTGATACCACCATTTCAGCAATATGAGAATCTATAGAGATTCATGTTCCCACACCGCTACGCTATAGAAGATCGACATCTTCGACCAGTGATTTGGTCAGCTGTATTGAAGTCATGAGCTCTCTCCAGCAAGTTTGCAAGAACAGAGACCATTTCCCTAACAGAATCGCCAGAAGATTAATACCATTTTCCAGCAATGGGATTCAGTGTGATATTCTTTGTTTCCCCTGTGTTAAATCGTTATCTTTCTTTCGTTGCTTTCCCCTGCGGGTCGTCCGGCACTGGATCTGCATCGTACCTTTAACATATGCATTTTTCAGCATACCTCTTGTTTTGGTCTGTTCTGGTTGTAGCCTTTATGGTCCGCTTAGGCAGTTTTCTTTTTCAAGAATCTAACAGGCGTTCCCTCCCCAATAGTTACTGCATGTTATCTTGAGATCCTTTGATCGTCACCAAACCCTTTGCTTCGGACCTATTATCACAGGCTTACCCTTTGGTTGTCACCCCAACTTTGTCAAGTTATTTGGCTTAAGTATTATTGGGATAAATACTTATATTCCTGGGAAGTCCAGTAGTTACTAGCATTGTTTAAATCCATTGGTTATTGGTATCGTTGTTTGGTTGTCACCTTATCCCAGTAGGTCTAGTAATGTTTTGACTAGCATCATTTAAAGTCCAATCGTTATTGGCATCTTGATTTTGGTCGTTACCATATCCTATTTAAAGTCCAATGGCTATTGGCATCGTTTGTCTCAGGTTGGCTGGTGATTACTAGTACCCACAATGAATCTTAGGATGTTTGGTTGTTACCAATACTCTTAGTGCATCTGTAGATGTTTTGTTTGTCACCTACATCCCTAGTTTGTTTCCTAAAGATCTCGTTTGAACTCTTCATTTTAAGGAAACCCTCTGTTTATGGTTACGATCCCCAAGGAAGGTTTTATTTCCCTCTGGATCCCCAAGGAAGTCTAGTTGTTACCAACTCCCTATTATTTCTGCTTGATTGGTTGTCACTGGATTCCCCTGTGAAATCTAGTTGTGATTAGCAATAGGTCTGTTGCTGAACCCTGTCTGATACTGCTAATTGGTGGTTACCAAACTTTAGTCATTACTAATGTTGCAGCTTATCCTTGAGATTTGGTGTTTACCTGAATCTATCCCTCAGTCGATGTTCCGTTTGTTAAATAACTTGCCTGAAGACTATTGTTCTAAATCCAATCGTTATTGGTATCTGTCACGGTGAAATTTGGATACCAAGCTATTGATGAGCTTGAATCTTAATTCATTTGCAACCGGTCTTTGATTTGTCCAAAGGAAGGGAAAAAGATCGAAATACCCACAATGCAATGCAAATGCAAGCTAGAGAGTTATAGGTTCGGGGGTTGGTTAAACTTAGGGAAGGTGCTAGCATCCTAAGTTTCTGTAGTACTCTACAGGAACCTCTTGTTTTATGTTTGTTTATTGCTAAGGGTTATCTGCTTAAGGGATTAAAGACCTAGGGGTTTATTTCTAAGTATACTCGATACGATATCGCATCTTATGCCTACATATTCTTACGGGGGTGGAATCAGAGTATCTGTAGTTCCCCTAAAGGGTTTGAGGAGTTCTTTAACTGTGGTCAAAGTTCCTACGGGATAGGGTAGTTGATTGATTGATTTTAGGAGAAAAGACAAGTTTTCATTTTAAGGGAGATTACTTGATTTAACCACCACAACTTTGTAGGAAAATAGTCTTTACATCGTCTTAAGAGAAGGGCTCAAGTACTCGGATTGTCAACAAGTACGCCTCTATCTCCCCTAAGGCAAAGTCCCTACATATTGATTGAATTGTTATGGGGTAGGAGTTTTATCTCGCTTAAGATGATTAACATCTTATTCTCTAATATATTTGAATAATGTTTGATTGAGTTGTTGAATGTGTTTGTCTAAGTTGTAAAGATAAAAGGTTCTCCTATGGGGTAGGATCTAAACTTAAAAGATCGACTTGAATGGGATCAAGGATCAAATGGGGAGAATGATGCAAATGATATACATGCGCACAATTGCTTAAGTTATGCGCAGGTTCTTCCTTTGGACGTAATGCAATGCGATAAAGATAAATACGGTAAATATAAATTGCGGATAAAATAAAAGCATATAAATAAATTCATACACAGACGCATGAAAGCGCTAAGTGAGTGTGTGAATTGTGAAGAATGTGAGTGGAATCGATGCGGGAACGTAAGCGTGCACGATTGATTAATTGATGGGAGATTATTTTAGTCGGATTGATTAAGCTTTTAGGGAGATTGATTTTTAAGGGGGGAAAGGTTATACTAAAGGGTGACTTAATTTTAAATATGAAATTAAATTAAGTTACAAGTTAATTGGATTTGAAAGGAATAGTTTTTATTAGTAAAAGGGTTTTTTTAATTAATTAAGTTATAATAAGTAATTTTAAAAAAAGGATTCTTAAGTAAAAATAAGAGGTCTTTATATTTTATCTTATTAAGTAAAAGTTGACATGAAATGGTTCATTATAAAAGTTAATTCAATTAAAAAAAAGATTTCTTTTTATTAAAATAAAAATAGTTTTGTTGTTATTAATAAACAAATACAAAAGATTTGTATTGAACTATTTATATTATTATTAAATAAGAAGTTATTTGATGGAATAAGACTAATTAATGAGGTGAAATAAAATAAATCGAATTTAACTAAATAGAAAGAAAGTTAATTAAATAGATAATTTAAATAAGAAAAGTTTTTATTAATTTGATTCTAATAAAAGCTGATTAAAAAAGAAGTTAATAGGTTAATTAATTAAAATTTAATGATTAATTAAAAAAGGTTAATTAAAAGTTTTATAATGATGATTGGTTATTATGTTAATTAATAGATCATATTAAATTAGTGATTAATTCATTTAAATGGCAGATTAAGAAAAGAGATTAAGGGGCGAAAACGGTTGGATGCGGGCGCAGGGAGAGGGTTTACCGTGGGGCTGCGTGGTGTGGACGGTTGATAGGATCAAGCTGATGGATGGAGGGTTGTGATGTGCGGGTGTACGATATGGTATGTGTATGCACATACATGTGATTACAATACAAAACAAAAGCTGAAAAACCTAATTCCCTAATCTCCTCCGCCGTTCCCCACTCTCTCTCCCTCCTTGCTTTTTTTCTTCATCGTTTTCTCTCCGATCCCTCCTCTCTCGATTTCTTCCAATCTTTCTTCTTCCATTTTTACCCGATCTTCTTCCTCATCGTCTTCTTCCTTCACCGATCTTCCGCCTCCGTCTTCTACTTTCCTTCTCCTTCGTTTCTTTTCAAAACAAATCTGAAAACATAAAGAAAAAAATAAATCAAACACAACACTTACGGTGACAGGTTTTGTGTAGGTTTCGACGGCGGGATTTTTTGATGGAGGTTTTCCGGTGGTGGATTCACGGTGGAGAATGTGGTTCACGATGTCGTGATTCTTCTAGAGGCGTTTTCGGTCACGAGGCCTTGGTGATGAAGGTGGTGATGTTGATTTGAGAATTTTGAAGGTGGTTCCGACGGCGCGAAGGTTTTGCGGCGAAGCGAGGGTTTCCGGTGATGAAACTTCAAAACAGATAAGTTTCTTGCTTTTTTTACAATTTTTATGATTTTTTGTTGAATTCTGGATTCTCTCCGCGAATGTTGTGGATTTCGTCCCCCTTTTCTCATCTCAATTTCTTATTCTTTTATAGGCCTTTGTAAATTGATTCTGAAATCCAGTTTTGGAAAACGGTTAATGGTGTTCGAAACATGTTTTCCCGGTTTTGGAAAGAAAGTTAATTTGTTGTCTCTGATACTTTCTGTTTTGGGTTAATTCCTTGAATGCTTTGATTGATTTTTTACTCTGTGATTACTAGGACATGTTGGATTACGTCACACCGTAAAACTGCGCTTCAATTGGTTAGCTTCCTAGATTCACCAAAGCTACAAAGGTAAAAGGTGGTAGTTGTGAAGAAGTTGGTTCGAACAAAGCCACCCCTCCTGGCAGCGACTCGCGGAGAACATATTAACTGGAACTGTAAGCTCTATTCCCTTCTTACCCTGACTGTAGGCTCATAGGTCAAGTGGAACTCAAATTACTTAACTCTGTCGACTTTCCCAATTGCAGGTTGCTGAAGAGCTTGAAGTTGCCCTTATGCGGTTATCTTTTAATCCTCAAAGCAAATATTCAGATTAAATCCTTCTACAGATCCTGCCTCAATGGTTGTTTTTTATGTTGATTGTTTTGGAAGTAACCGTGAGTTCACATCGCCTTGTCTGTTCGGGTTCTTTTTGCAGGTACACGATGCTTGGACGAGTTCGCTAGAAAGGGAGCCTGGTTTGAGTCAACATGAGGTCGTGGCCGCGGGGCACAACTTCTTTTGAGTTTCGGTTTTAACTTCGACTCCGTCTTAGCTCTTGTGTAACAATGCACATAACTGATTATTTACTTTCTTTCACAGATTTAGTTGGCTGCCGCGACCAGAGGAGCCCTAGGAGTCTTTTACTTATGGTTCTAAAGTTTTCTAATTTCAGCAAACGTCGGAGTGTCGGGAACGTGACTTTGGGCTTGATACAATTGATTTTGTGGAGAAATTCAAAGCTGCCAATCGGGATCTTGGGTGAATGGCGATGTGCCAGGAGTTGCAGCTTGTCCGGCTCTGGTGTGAGCAGTACGGTTTTGATACTTCAAGCCAACACGCTTTGTACATCACGTAGGCATTACGGAGGCAAATGACGGAAGCAACAAACTAAGTGCGTCACAACTACACACTGAGGGATCAGATTCTACTGGTGGCAGAGATTCAAACATGTTGCTGTCTTCTAGTCTACGAGGCCGCGTATTTGTGTTGTGAGCTTCTCTTGGCAGTGGTAAAGTTACTAAATGAACTATGCACCTTCTACATTTCTAACGGTTTTAAATTCCCTTATTCATTAAGATTACTCAAAAGCACATCCTGCAATAGTGAAGCCTGTAAGTCACGAGATGGCTCCAGGAAAAGGTCCGACTTTCATTTCATTGCAAATCTAGTCCTGACTTTCGTTTTAAGGAAAGTGTTGTTGTTTAATATTTCCTGCTTTATGTTTTGTAGGTGCAATGGAAGCTCCCGTCACATGACTTTCTGGCGTTGTCTTGCTATCAAGTAGAAAAACAAAAATGGAGCAGAAGATGTTTGACAACAATGCATTGTTGCTGAGGAAACTTCATCACCGTCCGAGCTTATACTGAGGTTTACGTCGGAGCGAGCAACAAACTCTTTTATTGCTGAATTTGGGTCCATAACCTCCGCCTAGGACAAAATGCCAAGTCATCTGATCCAGTTACAGATGTCGAAGAGATTGCGTCAACCTTCGTATGTTATTTGGCTGCCTCAAGTGCTGTCATATATACCAATATGTGAAAAGTAGTGGCTGCTACGAATCTGCAGCTAGTTCCAGAAGTGACTAATGACTTATGCAAAAACTGTAATAGTTAGACCTAAAATTGTCTTGGGGAACTTGCCAGTTCGAAATTGTGGGCACGCTGGTGATCTTCCCAGGCCATATTTTCTTGGTTTGCAGACAAATGTTTTAAATATTGTATTGTTGATGACTTATATTAGACTTTGTAATAAAAAGGGAGATGTTTACGGACAACAGCTCATCCAGCCAAACTTTTTCTCCTTATTGCTCTTAATATATTGTCTTGAATGATTGTAACGGTGAATGGCACCTGAGACTTGGTATTAAAAAAAGGTGTGGCCTGATAGTGTACATCCATAATAGAAAACAACTTTCGTAAGACAAAACATCCCAGGAGAACCTTGCAAAATGGATCGTAGCAAAAACAAATGGAATAATTGTCCTTTAGGGAAAATCTTCCGAAACTTGTGAATCCTTCCACGATTTAATGGTTTTGTAAGTCCATGAGTTAAATTAACTTTGTTTTGATAACAAAATACTCAAGCTCCAAATCATGATTCTTCTCCATACTTGTCGTATCAACAAAAACGAACCTTTTCTCATAAATGGCTATTCGACCTTGCAAGAATAAGTGATTATGTAGCTTGGTATGCAAACTAAGTCTTGAAGAGACATTGAAACTTTGAGAAACCTCGAGGAGACGACCAATAGATTAACTCCAGAATCTCCATGATCCACGGTCACCTTGAATTATTTGACTGTAAGGATCCATACTTGACATTATCGCATCTGCACACATTTGTTAGTCGTAATAAACATATATATAAAAACTAAAATAAAACAAGCAAGAACAACACGAGGAGGTGGGATCTTATGGTAAAAAATTAGGGTGCGACAGTATCATTGATTTGGTTGTCACCATATCCTTCTGAGGTCTAGTTATTACTAGCATTCCCCAAAAACTCTGGTGATTATTGGCATTGTTTAAAGTCCAATTGTAATTGGAAAATTTCATCCAACTATGTTGTGCTTCTTTGATTATTGGTTATCACCAATATCTCCCCATTGAAGTCTAGTCATTACTAGCGTTCCTCAGGAAGTCCAGTAGTCACTGGCATTGTTTAAAGCCCAATGCTCATTGGCATAATTTATTTAAAACTTGATCTTAGGATAGTTGGTCGCTACCAGCATTCCCAGTGAATCCCTAGATACCCCCAACAGGTCTCGGAGGTCTAGTAGTCTCTAGTATCCTCGGTGAGTATGGTCTTGTTACTAGTCTTTTCCTGAAGATCCCGGTCGAACTCTTTATCATAAGGAAAGTCCCCATTGGTTTGTCCCCCAATAAGGACGTGTCCATGGTATTTTGCTTCCCCAGTAGGAGTGTGCGTTTGTCGACTTTGGTTCCCTTGTGTGGTTTCTTATCCATACCTCCCTTGATGCATTTCCCCAATGGAGATTGGCCTTTTCCTCAGTAAAGATTTATCTCTCCCCGGTGTGTTTGTGTTCCCAGTGAGTGGTTACTCGTTGTTTTGTTCTTCTTTTTCTTTTGCTTGCGTGTCAGCATTTTCTTGCACTCAAGCATCATAAAGCATCATTCTTAGAATTCATCGCATGATCAACATTTTCCCTTTTGCATAGCATCATATCTAAGGGACAAAATTTCCAGTTTGCTATATTTAAATACTTTTCATCATGATTCTATGGAGATTGTCATCTCTCATACCATTTGGTAAAGATATTTAAATAGGGGCAACTTCTGTAACACCCCCTTTCTATACCCCCAAATAAACAATTAAACCATTTAGGCACTTAATAAAAATTTCATCATAGTATAATTTAACACATGGTATAAAAGAGGTACGTCACATTATCCAGGAAATTCAAAAAACATACAACACCTGCTCATAAAGATATGCAAAAAAGGGTAAATCACCACAAAGGAACTTAGTCCTTAAAACCCACATATCAATATTTAGAATAAAAGTGCAAACATCTAAACATTGAATCACTTCATTCATATAAACATTATATACATCAATAGTTGAATTCGAGTCATAAGTCATGTTTACAAAACATTCATCAGCAGATACATACATAGATGTATCACAAAAGAATCAAAACAATTCCTAACTACCCGGTGCTACATATCAGAGCCAACCGACCAAAAAGAATGAAGCCACACTTCACAAAAGACCTCCAGCAAACCTACTCTACAGTGCCTCATAGAGCATCATAAAACAGCAGAAGGGTGAGAAATATTATCATAACAAACAATGCATATAATCATATATCTATATACACTAACATAGAATACACATAACACATTTCTCACCGCAATTCATCCCAATTCAATCATTCACATACTTCACAATGTATATCTACACAACTAAGCATATTCACCAATCATGCTTCTACCATTCACATCATTCACCCATAAACATTTACACTTATGTTTACTTCAATAATTCACATAAACATACACAATCATGTTCATTACACCAATACATCATATGAAGATGATAATGCAACTCATAGAGACCGACTCACGACTCTATGCAATGCGGTACCGACTCATTCAGCAGGTTCAACTGAAGAACCAAATGGAACCATCGCTCGTTACCGAAGTAACTCCCCGTCGGGCCTAAGATGTTCACCCATCGCTCACACCCCACATGGGTACACGATGTTTCAAGATTACTCACACCCCACACAGGCACACAATCTGATTGCTCACACCCCACAAGGGCACACAATCGTTCTTCAGATTCTCCACGGAATCAAATATAAACCATCGCTCACACCCCACAAGAGCACACGATCGTTTCTGCAGATCCTCTTAGGGATCAAAAATAAACCATCGCTCACACCCCCACAAGGGCACACGAGGTTTCTGTAGATCCTCCACGGGATCAGACACACAAGAATGCAATCATGATGTTTCACATGCAAAACGACTCCACACACTCTTGAACTGCATACATATTCATAAATATATAATCATGCATTCTTCACATCATACAAGTACATACAATTATGCATATTCACATCAATCTTATCATGCATTTTCATTCAATCCAAACAAATGCACAAAATTGCCAAACGGCCACATTTCACACTCCACGATTCACAATCTAGGATTCACGCCATACAACTACCCACAATATCTCATATCACAACATACAACTATGCACAATAACAAAGGATTAATCATACTTGCATCGAAGAATCGACATTAGGGTGAAAACACAAGAAAACAACATGATGACACGCTCGCTACCTTGCTCGCCTAGCGAGTGCTCGCTACTTGTTCGCCTAGCGAACAAGCTCGCGAAAGCAAACAGAAGCCACTGACTTGATTTACTACTTCACTCGCTCAGCGAAGGCCTACCGAATGCTCGCTACCCCCTTCGCTACCAGCGAAGAACACCAAAACCATTATGTCCAAGTCTGGGACCGTTCGCTACTGGCTCGCCACAGCGAATGCTCGCGACCTGCTCGCCTAGCAAACTTGCTAGCGAGGGTCTGCGAACTCAGAATTCCCCCTGTCCGAAACTCCAAAACTCCTCAAAATCCACCCGATTCAATTCCAACTCATCCCAGTAGCCTTAGCCCAATATTCCTCGACTAAACTTTACCATTTATCCTCATTTTTAACCGTTAAAACTCGGTTTCTACCGATTCAATCAAATTCGACCTAAAACGGAAAATGAGCAAAAATCTCTCCAATCCAAAATCAAACCAATAGAAACATACATAATCATACACATCGAAAGAATAATAAAGTTTCACACCCTTACCCGATTAATCGAAGCTTAGAAGTTGATTCTTGATGATTCTAGGTTTTTCTCCTCTTCCTCCTCTTTTCTCTTCTTCTTTCCTTTCTATTTCTTTCTATCTCTTTTCTTTTTCTATATTTCCACTTATACTTTTTCTATTCTATTTCTCTCAAATAACAACTAACCAAGGATTATCTAAAACACCCTCTAATTAATTCCCAAAACTCTCCGAATAATAAAATAACATAATATGCACACATAACATATTAATATTCAAATTCCACAAATATAATAATTATCAATCAAAATAAATCAAAAGACTCAATAAAATGGGAAATTCAGAATCGGGGCGTTACAATTTCCATACCCCAAATTTTGCCCCCTAGATTCCTTCATCATTCTAGGTTCATCAAGCATGTGTTGTCTAACCTTAACCTTTTTCAAGTTGATCTTTGTCAAGATACAGATGAATTTTCAAGTCTTCACAGGATGTTTCCAGTCAGAGTTTGCAGCTCTCCATGCCTTGTTATCTAAAGACTTTAAGAAGGCAATCATCCTAGGTTTCCAATAGTCATAATTAGAGCCATCTAGAATTGGACATCTATTTGTGAATCCTATGTCTTTATCCATAGTACCAGAATTTATCTTCCATAGATCTCACCCAGATATAACAGGCAGGGTGCCTGCTCTGATGCCAATTGAAATTTTGGCAAGCACACGATAGATGTTATTGTGAATGTTATAACATCCACTGTAACACAGACTGTTGGAGTAATTAAAATGTTGTAAAGAGAAAGCAGTAAATAACATAGTAATTGTTTACCCAGTTCAGTGTCAACAACACTTACATCTGGAGGCTACCAAGCCAGGGAGGAAATTCACTCTTAGTAGAATTAATTCAGAGTCAAACAATCCAGTTTGCACTCCTCACTTAAAACCTACCCAATGACACTTCAACCTAGAGACACCCTAGACCTGAGTATTCCCACTCACTCCCCCTCAATCACCTCAGTGATATCCAAATACAATTACAGAAAATTATGAAGATACACTTCAACCACACACCTTGATCTTGCTTCACAACTTTGATCAAGGGACACACTCTTGCTTAAAATCTTTGAGTGACACAATAACTTAGAACCTACCTAACCAATGCACCATACAATTTCTTGGTGTACAAGTATTTCTAAGACACACTTCACACGTGAAGAACAGAACTTCTTCACTTACAAGGACTCTCTATACGCACTCTCTTATCTTCTGTCAAGAGCTGCTCTTCTAGGATTGCTCCTTCTGTTATTTATAGCAGCAGTCAGTCCTTGGGCCTTGATGCAAAAATTAGGTTTACCCAAACCTCTCTTCAAAAGCTGCACTTACCATTTAGGTCAGGTACATTCAATTTCTCCAGGGCTTATAAAATGTTTCCTAACTTTCAGCTTGAGCTTCTATAATGTTTCCTGAATTCTAGCCTGAGCTTCCTCATTCTAAATACTAGAAAAACAAACTTTGCGTGCCTGATGTCGTATGATCAGTGTCATGACATTTAGCTTTACTTACTCATAGCTTTCCTTGCATAACACTCTTCATGTATGTCCTAACATCATTTATGATATTTACTCATACATTAATGTTTTGCCATAAAATGCAGCCAATCAAAAGCACTTACAAACTCTCCTTTTGGCTAATTTTTGGCTAAAACACCCTGTTAACATATTAGAGTTTACAAGCAGTAGAAGTCTTAATCGGCTATGCATGAAAGCTACACAATCAGTGTTGTCTACACACCTTTACACTGTTAGCTCTCAGGACCAACCTGTTCACAATACCATCTAGTTGTCAGCACTACAGATGTCACAATTTACTAAGTAACATTTTGGGTTACTCCCCCTCAACTGATGCATTTTATGCATACCCTCTAAGCTGAGCACACAACCTGCAAGTAGTCTTGCAGTCACACATAAAAACATCCAGCCTGTTCTGGATGTCCAAACATTCAGGATAACTTCCTGAAGTACACTCTTTCCACAACATAACACTCTCACCTGTTAGCCTAGACTACATATGTCTCACCTTTCTGTGGACTATCCTGTGCTACTCCCCCTGAAGAGATGCACAACACTCATAATCTGCTAACATAATGTAGATACACACACAACTCCTAAACACCTTCTAGGATCACACAAGTTAGCAGCTTCAACAAACCTACTCATAGTAGTTCTAACATTCCTACTCCTACTAGGAAGTCATACAACCGCAACCATGTTTACTGCATAACCTGCACATTAATACACACTTGCATACCACACAACTACTCCTAATACAATTAGGATCACACAGCAAGATCAGCATCCTGCATATATCAACACAGCTGAAGCATAGCATCAACTCAAGCAGCAACTCTTCAAACTGAGTAACTCAACCAAGTTTTCTACTTGATCTCTTAACCTGCTCAGCACTGTCAACATCCAAGTCTTCCACCTATGAGAATCATAATGCTAACACAGTTCTAACCAGCTGTTACCTAACATCTCTCCCCCTTTTTAGCCACAAATTAAGATCAAACTAATAACATAGTATAGACCATAATGAGTGACATTACATCTATTTTGGAATTACAAAAAAATTGCTCATTAAGAGCATCACAAGTTCATGCTGGAAAAAAATATAAGACTAACACAAATTACAAACACCTTCTCGAATCAGCAGATCACAACACCAACTCAGCAACTAGTAGTCTGAGCCACCCACTAGTAGCACATCTTGGCATTAATCTTCCTCCTCTTTACTGGAACTGGAACTAATGTCATTGACATTGGTTGAGACATTCTTACTGTTGTCATCAGATTCTTCACCTGACATGGTTGCTCCATCAATATCATCTGTATCTCTTTCAAGTCTTTGGATAAGAGATTCTAGCTTGATTTTGCGAGTAGTTGTTGTACTGATGGTTTCTCCTAACTCCCTACATGCATCCTTCAATTATGCTATCATCATTCTTTTGGAGATCTTGACCTTCTCAGTAGAAGTAAATACCATATCTGGAACATATCTTCCTTCTAATAGTTTAAAATGAAGTGACAGTTCAGGCTCCCTTTTGTTGGCAGTATCACTTGACTTCAGGATCCCAGGATATTGGCTTAGAATGATTTCACAGATGAGAGATGGAAAGGCAATTGGTAGCTTAATAGCATTGGTTGTGGAGTGTTTAACAACCTGATCAAAAATTTATAGACCAAACTCAAAGTTAACTTTGGTTCCTATGGCATGAATGATCTTGCCATGTCCAACAGCAATAGTAGAGGTATGATTGGTAGGCACCCAGTTAGTTGCCCCAATTCTATGCAGAATTGCATACTTTACACTTATCTGTGCTGAAGACAACTTTCCTTTGGATGGCCAGGCAGTGACTTGATTTGCGGTGATCACTTTGCACACTTGATTGTCTGAGGCAACCAATTCTGTTGCACCATCATTTGCTCGTCCCAAGTATCTATTGATTACAGAAGGTGAGAACTAAACACATTGTCCTCTAACAAACACTTTCATGAATTCCTTTCTGTTTCTCTTTGAAATTATGTCAGGGATGTTAACAATAAATTCTTTTACCAGTCCTTTATAGCAGTTTGAAAAACCAATAACAGTCTTGATCAAACCAGCTTTGTGTATCAGATCCATTACTTCCTTGATCTCTAGGGCATCTTTCCCCAATTCTCTCTCAAGGGCTATTCTCCTTTGGTATACATATCTCTATTTTGTCACACTGTGAATGGAATGGAATAATACATTATCTAGAGGAGCAGCTGACATGGGTTTGAGAGGTCTCTTACCCAAAGATTTCTTGACATTGAAGATGTTAGGAACATCTCTTATAACATCCCCTTCAGACTCAGAGCTACTCACCTCAACTTTTCTTTTCTTGGAGGCAGTTGATATCTTGCTCCAAGGTTTGGAAGGCCCAGCAGAAGTCCTTTCTCCTTGGTTCTTGGACTGAAGGGTTTTTCCTTTCCTGGTTGCTAGTTTTTTTGACTAAATCAGGAGCAGCATTCTTGATGAGATCATCATCTTCAATATTTACCTTATTGCAGGGTGCTTTATCCATGACCTTCTCATTTTGTGAGCTTTTGGTTTTCCCATGTTGGTCATCACCTAGACCTTCCTCTTGTACCACAGAATTAGCCAGATTTTCTAGGTTCTCAATATTAGGGTTAGACTTAACAGAGAGACACTCAAAATCATCCTCATGGCTTGCATTGTGATGTGGAGATGGATCTACCCTAGATAGGGGAATGGTTATCCCTTGTACTTCACAACCTTCATGGAACAGTTTGGAGACCAGTTCATCTACATACATGTCCTCATGTGTGAAGTTATTGTTGTTCATATGGGTTCCAGAATTCTTACCATTTTGCTCTGCATGTGAAGGAGCTGAAGTTTGGCCTCCACTACTTTTTCCAAAACTCATACTTAGAGGAATGACCTCCATCACATCATCTAGAGAGATACTCTTGTGCTGAGCAGAGTCGAGCTTGGTAGGGATGGAGGTATGATGTTGAGACATTATGGAAGACTCAGGCTGTATCAGACGTAATTTGCTTTTGAGAGAATGTGAGGTAAGGAAGGAGACAAATTTGCAGACGCACACGGGGTTAGAAGGGTTTGGTAGAAGCAGTGGAGGGAATTAAATATTTTGACCAATCAGACTATGATTAATTTTCAAAATATAATTCCCTATTAGTTGCTATAGTCTCTGACTATGCCACCTTTCCAAGCTGCTTCTTTTACTTAGGATAGTCTGGTGATCCCTTGTAACACCCTTATCCCTTTGTTGGTCAGAATCATCAAGTTTCACACAAGCCTTTTTAAATTGATACCCGTTATCCCTATGCATTACTCTCTTGAACTGAACTAAATTCATATTGATGTTCCTCTTAATGTCACAGAACAGAGTCATGACATCTTGAGTGACAATGCTTCCTTTATGCTGGCCATTGTTCATGGATTCCATCAAATTCCAATATAGTAGGTCCATATTTCTATGATGTACCTTCTTTATATAAGATGTCTTGGCATGCTTGCCTACCCCATAGTTACCGTAGCTTGTTCTCCCATCTAGAGGAAGCTTTGGAGTTCCTCTTGCTAATTCGTTGGTTATGGTTTTCTTCATCTTTTACGGATGTTTACCTTTCTCCAACCATATTTGATCCTTCTTTTCTTCATTGACCAAGACATTGAGGTTACTTCTAGGCTCCCATAAATAGCAGTTGTTCTTGGCTCTAGATCCCCTCATAACTTCCTTACCTTCTTCATTGGTGACAGCACATTCATCTTTAGTGAATTTTACACTGAAACCTTGGTCACAGAGCTGATTGATACTGATGAGATTAACAGTCAGTCCTCTAACCAACAAGATATCATCCAGCCTTGGAACACCAGGGCAATCTAGTTTTCCAGCACCTTTAATTTCTCCTCTAGCTCCATCACCAAATGTTACATGACTTGAGGAATGAGGTTTTATGTTTACCAAGATATTCTCTATTCTAGTCATGTATCTAGAACAACCACTATTAAAATACCAATCCCTTTTGGTAGGCATCCTTAGACCAGCGTGAGCTACTAGAGCCACTTTCTTAGCAACCCATTGTCTCTTCTTGATAGGACCTTCCTTCTTGGACTTAGCTTGATGTAGTTTCTTGACATGAGCACCCTGTTTGGATTTTCCTTGATGAGGATGACTAGGAAATCCATGTATCCAGAAACACACAGATTTAATGTGTCCAAGTTTTCCACAGTGGTAACACCTATACCCTTGGAATTTACTCTTGACTTGGTTCCAGTTTCTATTTCTCTGATGTTTTGACATTGTTCGCGACATCCCCTTTGACCTCTGAGTTTCAGGTTTTGGCCCCTTGATCTCCAAGATGGGTTTCTGTTTGCCAACAAATCCCAGTCCAGACCTGTTACCTGATGTCTGACCACTCTGTAGAATTTTTTCTAGAGTGTCAGTCCCAGGGTTTAGCATCCTTATGGATTTGGACATTTGATCAAGATTAGATTTCAACAAGCTGGCTTCACTTTTGAGAAACTCTATTGTTGTAAGATGTTCTATCTTCTCAGCTTCTAACTCTCTTATGAGTTTCTTCTGTTGCTCTCCTTGCTAATATAATTCTCCACTTCTGTTGCACAACTTCTCAAATGAATCAGCAAGTTCATCATAAGTCAGCTCATCTTCACTTGAGTCGAATAGTGACATGCTTTGCAGACTCATTTTCTGATCCACTCTCAGAATCTCCATCACCCCAAGTGGCAGTTAGGCCTTTTCCCTTCTTTTTGAGTCAGGTGGGACATTCCTTTCTTATGTGCCCATATCCTTCACATTCATGGCATTGTACTCCTTTGCTTTGGCTGGATGTTTCTTCAGACTTATCCCTTCTGCTGATGTTAGAAGGCATGTTCTTGGCATAAGTTTTAGACTTGTGGTCTATCCTTTTGATCAATTTATTAAATTGTCTTCCAAGAAAAGCTATGGCCTCTGACAAATTTTCCTCCTTTTTACCTTTTTCTTCTTCTGAGTCATCTGCTGTATTTGAAACAAGAGCTATGCTTTTGTTCTTTTTCTCTACATCCTAATCACACATGCCCATCTCAAATGTTTGGAGAGAACCTATGAGTTCATCCACCTTCATGTTTCATATGTCTTGAGCTTCTTCAATGGTTGTGACCTTCATGGCAAACCTCTTAGGCAATGATCTTAAGATCTTCCTCACTAGCTTTTCTTCAGACATCTTTTCTCCCAGAGCTCCTAAGGTGTTTGCAAGTTCAAGCACATTCATGTAGAACTCATGAATAGTTTCCTCCTCCTTCATCTTTAAACTTTCAAACTTGGTTGTCAACATTTGAAGTCTTGACATCTTGACTTTAGAGGTTCCCTCATGAGTTATTTTGAGAGTATCTCACACCTCTTTAGCCAGCTCACAATGAGGCACCCGTCTGAAGATATTCTTGTCTATACCATTGAATAATGCATTCAAAGCTTTAGAATTCCCAAGAGCCAGGGTTGCTTTCTCTTTGGTCTATTCCTCTTCAAGTATAAGCACAGATACTCCATCCTTGTCAGTCTTCCCAGGATGTTCCCAGCCAGAGTTTGCAGCTCTCCATGCCTTGCTGTCTAAAGACTTTAAGAAGGAAATCATCATAGGTTTCCAATAGTCATAATTAGAGCCATCCAAAATTGGAGGTCTATTTGTGAATCCTATGTCTTTATCCATAGTAATAGAATTTATCTTCCCTAGATCTCACCCAGATATAACAGGCAGGGTGCCTGCTCTAATGCCAATTGAAATTCTGGCAAGCACACGATGGATGTTATTATGAATGTTATAACATCCACTATAACACAGACTATTGGAGTAATTAAAATGTTATAAAGAGAAAGCAGTAAATAACATAGTAATTGTTTACCCAGTTCAATGTCAACAACACTTACATCTGGGGGCTACCGAGCCAGGGAAGAAGTTCACTCTTAGTGGAATTAATTCAGAGTCAAACAACCCAGTTGCATTCCTCACTTAAAACCTACCCAATGACACTTAAACCTAGAGACACTCTGGTTTTTATGTTTTGGTTTGAAGATTAGGGGTTGAAGGAAACAATGGGTGAAGGTGTTCCGACAAAAAATTGAGGGAGGTGAATGATTGGGTTTCAGGTTGTGAAAAAGTTTAAGGGTCGAAACCGCGAAAAAAGGATGGTTGGTTCGATGAAGAAGATAAAGGGACTTGGTCTTGTTTCGCCAATGGCGGAAGTCCCTTCCCCTCCCTAAAAAAGAATCGGTTTCAAGTAGAGGGCCTCCATTTTATAATGAAGGCTTTGAAGTTTTAAGTCCCCCTCTTTTCGTATCAGTCGTTGGAATTGGTTTTATACCCGTTGGGTTATCACGTGATGGTCGTAGTACGCAAATGGTTTGGGGATGGGATTAGGTGTTCTGCTGTGAGCTTTTATTGTCACTATTTTTGTGCAGGGATGATATGGCTATGTGGAGTGTGGGGCGGTATCTTGATGTGAAAACGGTGTTGCTGGTCGTGACTGGTACGATTTGGCATGGGATGCAATACAGAGGTATTGTGTTCGTTTTGGTGTAGTATGCAGGTCGTGGTGTGGGGTACTGCTTTTGTGTCACAATTTTTGCATGTTAATTTTTTTCAAATTGCAGCAGGAGGTGGGGTTGGCTTTGAAGATGTCGTGGCCGGACCCTTTTGGATTGTATTTGGTTTTAGCTATTTTTGTATCAACCTTTTTTTTTTAAATTTTTATAAGACTTGATCCATGAATTAATATTATTTTCCTCTTTTTGGCAATGGTTGCAAAAGATATGGGTAATGGGCTTTTGAGATAATTTGTTGGACTTTTGATTTGAATTGGATTCAAATTCTTTTTTTTTTCTTTCATCCCCCATTTGGTAATGAAACCAAAAATGTAATTGCTCTTCCGACATTTTCCGCTTGAAAATATTGGACATGAAAATGTTTTGATTTTGAACAAAGCTTGCGATTCTCAGACCATGACACTCAAAAATTGATAATTCCACATGTTGATCTAAAATCTAAGTTCCACCTCCTTTTTTGTGAATTCTCATTTGGAATAAATCTAGAGGAGGACTATCGACCATAAATCAATCTTTAAACTTTGCCACTTAAATCACAATGAATCAAAGCCTTCAATGGACCAAACGTTAGGAACTTGCCTCAAAATTAAAGGATTCTAGCTTGAAGTGCAAACTTTCAACATGTCTCACAAAAAAACCTTATTAAACTTGATTTGGTCCATGATGATCCTCAGTCATGAAATACTTGATTTATCACCACTTAGTAAATTGATACACACATAAATGTCCCTGGCCCAATCTGAAAACCCCAACTAAAACCTCAAGGGAACACACATCCAAGTTTTGATCTTGAAACCAACCTTAGGCTGGCCCAACTACTAGGTCCAAACCAGATAAATTCGAAATGGTACTGTCCATGAACCTGAAGTGTATCCTGATTTAATTCAGTTTAACCTTGGAATCTTCTGAGTTTAGACAACCAGCAAAGCAACATATACATGCCCTTTTTTGTATTTTTTTTAATAATGGTTGGGGGAAAGATGTACAGATGAAATGTATATACAGGTAGGACAAATTTGAGGTATGACAATGCATCATATTGTCGCTTGCGCGAAAATAAGGTGTTGGCACAACAGAAGAGTCGCCACCTTTCGTTATTTATCCCTCAGAGCGGGAAAGAAAACGATTGGAAAAACCTGACGAAAAAGGGGTAAGACAAGGTCATCGCAACCATTGTCTGGGTTCGGGAGTCGGTTACGCAAGGGGAAGGTATTAGCACCCCTCACGTCCGTCGTACTCGACGGGATCCTCGCTTGTTTGTTTACTTGGACGGGTTGGTTATATTCTATCTACCTATCAAGGCTGGCTGAAAAAAGAAAAGAAAAATGACTCGGCAAAGCGTCGCACTTTATGCCTATGTATTCTCATCAGAGAATGAGAAATCAGAGTCAACGTAGTTTGGCCTACTACGGGTGAAGGTGGGGAAGGTTGCTCGCTAGGATATCGCATCCTATGCCTACGTACTTCCACACTGTATGGAAGATCAGAGCAAACGTAGTTCGGGCTACGCACGACACAAGCTGTTCAAGTGTCTTTTATGAAAAATCTCACCTTAAACAAGGGTTTTCTTATTACAAAAAGGTTGATGTCTGTTCAAATCTTTTGACGGAAGAAATGAATTAATCTCTGTTATAACCTTTATTAATGTTTTTCTGTTGTTTTGAAGGAAGAAGAGATGACACTCTACAAATCCTAGGGTTAAAAGGGAATAAAATCTACCCTAATGTTATCATGCATGGGTTAACTCCTAATGTCTATCACATCCTCCCTTGAACAAGGAAGAATGGAAGTCCTACGGGAAAGGAAACGAAAGGAAGAAACGGAAATACAAGTAATAACCGCATACAAGTGAACATGAATATAGCAATGGTAAATGCAATGCAAAGGAGGGAGGAAGGTTCATCTCAACCTCAAGCCCATTCATGGATGGAATAAGAAAATATCAAGTGATCATATGCAAAGAATCGAGTGAAAACTCCGAATGAAACGCGTAATCCACTATTTGGAATCGCAACGTGCTATCATGCAAACAAGTCGATAATCGGGCAAGCTACACATACAAATAACAGCCACCTAAGGGTCTTTCAATACCTCTAACCTATCTACAATAAGAAATATAATCCACGGCGTTCATCACGCAAACACAAAGCGGCCGTTGGAGCCTTAACAAAAATAAAGTCCGTTCGGAAGTCCAAATTACAAGTTCGAATACAAAACATAAGAAAAATAGCAAAAGGTGCTAAAAAATTCAAATAAAAATCTCCAATGCCCTACATCAAGCCACAAACCAAGGGTGAGAGATACCACAAAAATATCCAAAGATAAATGGTCAAACAAGATGAAAACATTGCAAGATATCTCATGTATACCAAAGGAAAGATTAAAGTGGAGCATGTTAAAGAAAGCATCCAAAACCAATTAAAATGGTACAATAAAATTCCCACAAAAATATATCACAATACCTAAACGTGTGTATGAGATCCCTGCAAAAGGATTGACATTTAAATTGTGTTTTGATAGGTCAAAGAAATTCAACAAAATGATAGCATCGGCATTGGCCTTTTTATGACGACCCAAATGTAAAATATCCAAAGAAAATGTAAAAAAATGGTAAAATTATAATTCCAGTTTTATTAAATCCTAGACATCTTAAAGATTCAGCACAAAAAAATGGGAATCAAAAAGACTAATTTTCCTATTTTTTATGATTATTTGAAGTCAGCATATAAAACAGAAAAATGAAAGAACATATGGAATAGCATGAACACATGAGAAAACAAGAGAAATAGTGAGAATAAATAAAAGTGGCAGGGGGAGGGATCGAACCCACGTTCTCCCAGCCCCCTGTACGAGCCAAAACGACGTAGTTTTGGTCTGGGACACGTGGCATAGCGCCTGGCCCTTGGATGGGTGGAAAAAGTCCACTTTTCTGCATTGATCCGATGGCTACTGCTTGTCTTCTCCACTTGGATGAAAAATGAAAGGGAAAATGCAGCATTTGAAGCTTGGGGCGGCCGGAAATGGGAGCATGGTGGCCGGAAAAGTTCACAAGCTCCTAAAATACTCATTTCTTGTCCAAATGGGACGTTCTTTAGATGAATCTTGTGGGATTTTTCGAGAGGAATCCAAATATACCATTATTTTCCCTTGAAATGGCCTCTAACTCAAAAACCGTATATGAATCTCAAACTTTCAAGAACACCAAATTGTTGTAAAAACTCTTCTTTCTTTACCAGAAACCATCTACTACCCAAGGGGATGTTGAATATGTAACAATGGTGTAAAAAGAATGCATAATTAGTGAGTAATGTTGATTTTCCGATACCTTTGAAAATTGAGTTGTAGAGCTTCAATGGAGCACGAATTCTTCTAGAAAATTATGTAGAATCACTCAACAATACTTGGTGAATATGTTTGAAGCCTTGACAAGTCTTGAATTGATGAAAAAGTGAAAATTGGAATTTGAGTTTTCACCACTTTTTCATGTTACTACAAGGTTCCTCTTGCTCCAATTCTCTCAAAAAAATGATGAACCATCTCTATAATTGTTGTGTAATTGATTGGTGAAGAGAAAAAGTATGGAAAGTGAGAGAAAAAAAAAAGATTGAAAAAAATTCCAAAATGTGAAAGTGTGGGAAAAATGGAAAAAATGGCGAAGAGAAAAAAATTCAATATGATTTGCAAATGGATTCAACATCAACTATCACCAACCTTGACCACATTGTGATCTAACCAATATATAGAAACCAATGGAAGAGTCTAGACTCATCTAGAAACTTTGAGAATCATTTAGAAAGTCATGGAACTTCTCTTGTCATGACATATTGCATTATCTCCTTTCATGCCTTAAACCTTTCAATCTTGTATCAAAAACTCCTTACATGAGATATTGGGATTGAATGAGTGAAAAAACAAGCTAAACCTTGCCTTATGCCAAGTTTCTCAAAGGTTCCTTAATATGCAAGCATGAACTTTTCAAAGTAGCCCCCATTTTAAGACCTCAAATCAGAATTCTACTTGAACCATTGTTTTTAAAATAATGTTTGGAGTCAAAATGACATATTGGATGACCTATTTTGGATTTGTACATCTCCTAAACCAAAATTTCATTTCAACTTTTTTAACTTATAAGCCATTTTTAGGTCATTTTTACCCAATCATGAAAATCCTTGCTACAAGCTCTTTCAATAACTCATGACCACTTTTCTAGGCTTAAAATCACATTTTGAACAACTTTGATGTTTTGAGTTTTTTCATTTGAGGCTTGGAAATAGGAGATATGGCCTTTGCTTAAAATGACCCATAATCACCAAATGACCAAAATACCCCTGTCTTGTTCAAACCATAAGTTGAGTTCTACAAATCCTATCAAGGACTTCTAGTACTCTATAGAAATCTAAGAAGATGCTCTTCAACATTCATGTTGGCCAAGAAATCATAGGAATCATCCTACTAGGGCAAAAGTTGTCTGCAAGTTGGGTGACTTTCAAGGACCCAGATTCACACACCTCAGCTGACCTGTAATTTGTCAAAACCATAACTTGAGCTCTGCAACTCCTATCAAGGACTTCCACCACTCAAATTAAAGCTAAGAACAAGCTCTACAACATTCATGTTGTGGGGAAGATGAGATATCAATCACATCTTGAGCTAAAACTGCCTGGAAGATAGGGATCAAATTAGAGTTTTTTCACTGACAATCCTCAGAAACCCTAACTTGAAACTTCTCAAACTCCTCAATCATGATGAGTTGGTCTAGGAATCATCTTTATAACATCTCTATGCATCATTCCAGGATCTCATGGCCCTTGGATTGGGTCTCAACCTTCTCCAAATCTTCAGTTACCCTAGGGTTGACCCAGTCAAAACCCTAATTCTACCATTCATGGTTGAATCTTCTGAATTCTTGCACAATGACCTCTCTGGGCTTCATGATGGCTATCAAGACATCTCATAGGCTTTCTCAAAGCTTCAAGTTCATTCTCAAAGTCTCAGAATCATCTGAGGGGCTCCCACAACTCTCAAGCTATGAGACACACAACCCTGGTTTCAACCAATTCCTCTGAGGACCTCTTGAACTTTCTGATGAAGGTATCAACTTTCAAACACTTTATAGGTGAATAATTGTTGGTCAAATTTTGGGGTGCAACAGCTGCCCCTATTCAAACGGCTTGAACCTGACTGGGTGAGAAGCGAACGACTCTCAGCCAATCAAGGTGCGAGACGGTTGAATACCGGTAAACCCGAAAATTTGCCAACTGCACGAGCACACGATGCTCTGCGGGGAACACTGCAACATTAGCTGCTCAACAGCTGGAGAGATACCAATCTGACGTCGCCGTCAATTATCCACATTAAATTCTTCTGACATTGCCTTCAGACCACCACAACACCCAACATCACCGCTGGAAGACTAAACCTGATATCGCCATAGAACAATCGAAATACCCCGCATCGCCGCTGGAAAACTAAATCTAATATCGCCGTCGGACACAAACATCACTCTGAGAGACACTCGACATCGCCGTCGTACAAACATCATCTCTGCTGGGGACTTAAAGAGTATGACATCGTCGTCGAACAAACATTCAACCTCGCCGTCGAACACAAACATACTCTGACCTCGCCGTCAAACAAACATCCAACATCGCTGTCGGACACAAACATAATCTGACCTCGCCGTCGAAACAAACATTCAACCTCGTCGTCGAACAAACATCCAACCTCGCCGTCGGAAACAAGTATAATCTGACCTCGCCGTCAAACAAACATTCAACCTCGCCGTCGAACAAACATCCAACCTCGCCGTTGGAAACAAGCATAATCTGACCTCGCCGTCAAACAAACATTAAACCTCGTCGTCGAACACAAACCTGATCTGACCTCGCCGTCAAATCCAAACATCCAACCTCGCCGCTGGAAACAAACATAACCTGACCTCGCCGTCAAATCCAAAATACCCAGCGTCGCCGCTGGAGAAAATACAACACTGAACGACTCTGACCTGGGGTTCACCCCTGGTGAATGGAACAAAAGGTACATTTGCGTATTTGAAACTACTCCGCTGGGAATGAGAGACTTAACCAAGCACACTCTGGTCTGGGGTTCACCCTCAGAACCATAACGAACATCGGAATACTACTGCACAATGATCCCACTGTAGATCTTCAACATCAGAACTATATGAAACCCTGGCCCCTGACCACTTCCAGCTTCAGCTAGAAAAGCTCTTCAAGTATTTCTGAAGATAAGCATCCTTGGCCTTCAAGGATGGCAACTCTGCAGGAGGTATCTTCGACTTCAGTCTAAAGAAATGGTCCTTGGCCTTCAAGGATACATGGATCTGCCTTCAGGCAACTCCGCCTCTGCTATAGAGTATTCGTGACTTCAGTCAGGGATATACTTCGGCCTTCAGTCCGAAAAAATGAATCCTAGGTCATTCATGACCTTGGGGATAACCTTGCCTTCAGGCACCTTTGCTTCAGCTTGGGAAATCTATGACTTCAGTCAGAGAAATGGTATCCTGAGCCATTCATGACTCTACGGGGATTCAAACATTTTTTGCCTTCAGGCAAACTCCGCTTCAGCTGGAGAAACATCTTCGACTTCAGTCAGAAGAAAAACTATTCACTTGATCGCAATCAATCATCACCTTAGGACAACCGCCTTGGTCTTCAGGCCAACACGGATCACCTCGCATACAAAATTTGTATCTACAAACTTTCGAACCTTGTCTTCAGCCACACGTTGATTCATCAACAAGGAAATCTGAATCCATAGGAACCTTCTGATATCGCCTTCAGGCGTTTACGAAGTCAATCTTCAGATTAGACGTCATTGTTGGGGCAAACATATCACGCCGCTAGGGACTTCAGGAATCATCTTGAACGAACAATTTCGTCGGGTACCTTCAAGAATCATTCTGAACTGCTGACCTTTCTGGAGACTTTATTCTGCTAGGGATTCCAGGAATCTTCCTGGGCAACTCTTGTTGGGGACGCTATTGGGGAGCTCAAGAATCATCCTAAGCAAACCATTCGGGAACCTGCGCTGAGGTCTTAAGAATCATCTTAAGCAAACGGCCCTGCTGAGGAATTCAAGAATCATCTTGAACTCAAGACTTCGCTGGGGATCTCAAAAATCATCTTGAGCAAGCGACTGTGGGGATTACACCGGGGTCTTAAGAATCATCTTAAGGCAACGACCTCGTTGGGGAGAATATCAGGAATCATCCTGAGCAACTGGTCCTTTGGTGGAACGCCTGTAAAACGAGAATGATAATAACCTAGATCATGCTTATGATGCGTATGCTTTGGCGCGATGCCCCACACGGTGGGAATGCTATGCGTTTATGCTAAATGCCATGCAATCATGCAATATGATGCGATCCCGTCAGCAAAATAAATGCCGAGGGGGAAATTCTCCTGTCAAGGAGAAAGAACTACTCAGATAGAGGAATCATCCTGCTGAAGAGAAAACTGCATGCCAATATCAATTGGACTCCGCTTGGGGAATTGATCTTCCGTTGACTGCTGCAGGGAAAACAACTTCAGTTGATTACTGCAGAGGAACGAAGCTCTACGAGAACTTGGACCTACTGATATCAATCGCGAGAATAAACTGCGTGGCCGTCTCGGCTACTCTTCTGGGGATAACTACCCTGTGGGGAAACAACCTCAGCCGCTCCACACTCCACTGGGGAAGAAGCCGATCATGGTCTGATCAACTTCCAAGGACTCGGCTCTCTTGGACATCTGCGAACTCGGCGGAGGAAGGAGAAATCATTCTGCTTCGCTGGAGAGAGTGCGACTCTGGGGAAATACAGCATCAGCTGCTCTGCTAGGGAAAACCACTCATGGTCCCAACTGCTTCCAAGGGTTCGGCTCTTCTGCGGACTCAGCCGGGGAGAGAAATCATTCTACTTCACTGGAGAGTACGACCCTGGTGAGGAATTTCAATTTCGCTAGGGAAGAAAGAATCATCTGACTTCGGGGGAGAGTACAACTCTGCAGGGGAATACAACATCAGTTGTTCCAATACTCTACTGGGGGAGGAGGGAATCATCCAACTTCAGGAGAGAGTACAACTCTGGTGGGGAATCTCAATTCCGCTGGAGACTTCAGTCTGGCACCATCAGTTACTGCATACTTCGGCGTACGAATAGCTTCCTACAAGACTTGCACTTGTGACCGTGTGCTGGGGAAGACACCTGCTTCGACGACTTTACTGGGGAAAACACAAGCTTCGGCACCCGAACATTTCTATGAGACCTGCACTTGTGACCCGGTGCTGGGGACATATGAGCTTCGGCGCGCGACTCAGCTGAGAAAATGACGTTCCTTCAGGATGCGTCTGCTTGGGGAAGAGAATCATCTCTACCTGGGGAAGACATATCAATGCTCACTATTCTGCGTTCAGATGCTGCGGTGGAGAGACCACTGAACACTGCTGGAGAAGGAGGACTTGCCCTGCTTCGGGGATACGCACGGCACATCTTCTGGAAGGCGCTATACCTGCAACAACACAAACAAACAGACAAGATACCCTCCTCAAAGGGGCCTATCAAGGTTATTATCTCGTGACAACACTCAAGTAATTAATTGTTTCAACAACCAATGGGCCTAGGCCCGTAAGTTTATGTATGCGCATTTTATCAAAAACATCGGCGTTTTCATTCGCAAACAAAACAGATAAATGCTAAATGGGCAAGCAGAATTGCTGAATAATATGCATTTTATTGATGGTGGACCCCTGAATGGGTAAATAAATGTTTTACAACAGAGGCAAGCTCCTGGAATGAGGAAGCCGCGCAAAAATAAAACATAACTATACATCAGTATGTACAAATGTCGGCAACGAGGCGTAGACGAACACCATGAGTTGATCCCTCTAAGACCCACTCGACTTCGATACTTCTCCGATGCTTCAGCTTCGGAAGAGATTGATTCAGATAAACGGCCCTCAGGTCCTCCAACCCACTAAACAATGAAAGTCCATGCGGAACGCAGTCATTTGCTTATTCAAATCCCTAACTTTTGCGTGAACCACCCTTTACGGGTTTTCAGTTCACCGGGATACCCTTTTTTGCCGAAGCCGCCCAGTGTAGGTTTTCGACTTCGCGGGTGTACATTTTTCAATATATCCCTAATTTTTGCCCGAACCTTTTATTCTGTTTTTGGTTCGCCGGGATGCCCCTTTTTTGCCTGGACTCTTTCTTTTTTGTCCAGCGGGTCTCTTTCAAGCAAAGTATTTTTTAACTGCGTCCGCGTTCACCGGGGATGCAAAATCTTCACCATCCATCGTGGATAACAACAAAGCTCCTCCCGAGAAGACCTTGCTGACGACATACGGCCCTTCGTAATTCGGAGTCCACTTGCCCCGGTGATCGGAGTGTGGCGGAAGAATCTTCTTCAGGACGAGATCACCCGTCTGAAAGCTTCTTGGGCACACCTTCTTATCATAAGCTTTCTTCATTCGGCTTTGGTACAGGCGACCAAATGCAATCGACGCTAACCTCTTCTCGTCCATCAGGCTGAGTTGGTTCAAACGATTCGTAATCCATTCTGCCTCGTCGAGTTTCACATCAACCAAAACTCGCAAAGAAGGAATCTCCACTTCTAACAGCAGGACAACTTCCATACCGTACACCAAGGAGAAAGGAGTTGCCCCGGTCGACGTACGCACCATCGTACGATAACCGTGCAAGGGGAACGGCAACATCTCGTGCCAATCTTTGTACGTCACAACCATCTTCTGAACAATCTTCTTGATGTTCTTGTTGGCCGCTTCAACAGCGCCATTCATCTTCGGCCGGTAAGGAGACGAGTTGTGGTGTTCAATCTTGAAGCTCTGGCACAACTCCTTCATCATCTTGTTATTCAAATTCGAACCATTATCAGTAATGATCCGCTCGGGAATTCCATAGCGACAGATGATGTCCCTCTTTATGAATTTAGCTACCACCTGCTTGGTCACATTAGCATACGAGGCTGCTTCCACCCATTTGGTGAAGTAGTCGATGGCTACCAGAATGAAACGATGACCATTGGATGCAGTGGGCTCGATCTTGCCTACCATGTCGATGCCCCACATGGAGAACGGCCAATGGGAGGACATGACATTCAATGGGCACGACGGCATATGAACTTTATCAGCATAAATCTGGCATTTATGACATCTCTTCGCGAATCTGAAGCAATCCGACTCCATAGTTAGCCAGTAATATCCTGCTCTCAGGATCTTTCTCGTCATAGCATGCCCGCCGGCGTGCGTACCAAATGTGCCCTCATGGACCTCTTCCATGAGCATATTCGCCTCTTTCTCATCTACACATCTGAGTAGCACGAGATCGTGGCTTCTCTTATACAACACTCCATCAGGATTGAGATAAAAGTTTCCAGATAGCCTCCTCAGAGTCTTCTTATCCTGGGTTGACGCACCCGCAGGATACTCCTTAGTCATAAGGAAGGTCTGGATGTCGTGGAACCATGGCTTGCCGTCGGCGGCATCCTCGATTGCAAAGACAAATGCTGGTCTATCAAGACGCGAAAGCACAATTCTTGGAGCCTCATTCCAAAAATTGACTTTATACATTGAAGCCAACGTGGCTAAGGCATCAGCCATCTGATTTTCAGCCCTGGGTACATGATGAAGTTCCACTCGATCGAAGAAAGGAAGCAGCCTCCTGGCATAATTCATGTACGGCACTAAATTCGCTTGACGAGTTTCCCACTCCCCTTTAATCTGATTGATTACAAGCGCTGAGTCACCATATACGTCTAGATTCTTGATTCTCAAATCAATTGCCTCTTCTAGACCCATGATACATGCTTCATACTCTGCTTCATTGTTGGTAACTGGAAACGTCAGTCTCGCATTAAACGGGATGTGGGATCTGTGAGGAGTCGTGATGATAGCCCCGATACCACTTCCATAGGAATTAACTGCTCCGTCGAATATCAACTTCCACTGAGACTTCCTATCTGGTCCCTCGTCGGGCAACGACTCATCGCAATCCTTCGCTTTGAGAAACATAATATCCTCGTCAGGGAATTCGAACTTCATCGGCTGGTAGTCTTCGATTGGCTGTTCGGCAAGGTAATCAGACAATACGCTTCCCTTAATGGCTTTCTGGGAGACATACTGAATATCATATTCCGTTAACACCATCTGCCATCTGGCAATCCTGCCCGAAAGAGCCTGCTTCTCGAAGACGTACATGATCGGATCCATCTTCGAAATTAGCATAGTGGTGTGATTGAGCATATACTGTCGTAGACGTTTGGCAGCCCAAGCTAATGCACAACACGTCTTCTCCAGCATCGAGTATCGAGATTCACACTCAGTGAACTTTTTACTCAAATAATAAATGGCATGCTCTTTTCTGCCCGTCTCGTCGTGCTGACCGAGAACACACCCCATACTATTCTCCAGAACCGTCAGGTACATGATTAATGGCCGTCCAGCCACTGGGGGTATCAAGATTGGAGGTTCTTGAAGATACTGCTTTATTTTGTCGAATGCCTTCTGGAAATCCTCATTCCAAGTAATCGCCTGATCTTTCTTTAAAAGCTTGAACATCGGTTCACAAGTGGCCGTGAGCTGAGAGATAAACCTTGCAATGTAGTTTATTCGGCCCAAGATACCACGAACTTCTTTTTCTGTTTTCGGCGCTGGCATTTCTTGGATAGCTTTTATTTTCGCAGGATCAACTTCAATCCCTCGTTCACTAACGATAAACCCCAATAACTTTCCGGACCGCACTCCGAAGGTGCACTTGTTAGGATTCAGCCTCAACCTGAACTTCCTAAGCCTCTCAAACAGCTTCAATAAGTTGACCAGATGCTCTTCCTCCATTTGGGACTTTGCAATCATGTCATCAACATAGACCTCGATCTCATGATGAATCATATCATGAAACAAAGTTACCATTGCTCGCTGGTAAGTGGCCCCTGCGTTCTTCAGACCGAAGGGCATTACCTTATAGCAAAATGTTCCCCAGGGGGTGATAAACGTCATTTTCTCCATGTCCTCCGGTGCCATCTTAATCTGATTGTAACCGGAGAAGCCATCCATGAACGAAAACACGGAGAACTGGGTTGTGTTGTCGACTAACACATCGATATGAGGCAACGGGAAATCATCCTTAGGGCTTGCCCTATTCAAATCCCGATAATCAACGCACATGCGTACCTTACCGTCCTTCTTCGGTACAGGCACTATGTTGGCGACCCACGGAGGGTAAGTGGTAACGGCTAGAAATCCTGCGTCCAACTGCTTCTAGACTTCTTCTTTGATTTTTACAGCCATATCTGGTCTCATCCTCCTAAGCTTCTGCTTGACTGGAGGGCAATCTTCTCGCAACGGCAAGCGATGAACCACGATATCTGTGTCAAGTCCGGGCATATCTTCGTATGACCAAGCAAAGACGTCACTATACTCTCGAAGCATCTCGACCAGTCTATGCTTGACATCATTCTGCAGCGCAGCCCCCACTCTGACATTTCTGACGAGCTCTTCAGAACCCAGATTTATGATCTCAATATCCTCTTCATGAGGCAGAATAACCTTCTCCTCTTGTCTCAACAAGCGGGCCAACTCTTCCGGAAGGTCTTCGTCTTCATCAATCTCATCCTCGGCTTGATAGATCGGGCAATCGAAGTCGTAGTGAGCCGTAGAGGGTCCAGAGTCGATGTCATCTGTTATGCGGATCCTGCAATAACAAGGGTTAAGTTTAAAGCAAGAATATGCAGGTTAGCACAAACCTCGTTGCCATTTTACTGTTTTTCGAAATAAACATAAAACAGGAATAACAGAGAACACAATATTTGAGTACGAAGAAAACGCCTTTTACTTATTAACAAAATGCATGTACATAATCCAACAAGGCCCTGACAATAAAACCACTATGCCCCGGGCAGGACATAGGGTTGTACAAAGATTGTAAAAAGCAAATCATTACTCTTCACTTGTCAGCTGGATAATCTCCTTGATGGTCCAATTGTTGAGGCGCTCGCCCGACTTGCTCGGTTGAATCCAGGCGTCAAGATCACAATCACTATCCCCGCTGTCCTCAGACGCTGCGTTGATGCTTTCGAAAATCACTCCGCCCTTGGTGAATAGGATCGGCCCTTTCCCACGAGACGAACTGCTAGACGAAGAAGATGAAGCTTCAGCTTCAGGAGAGTACCCCAATCCAAACTTATCCTGCTTGATTGGTATATCCAAAACATGCCCCAGGCCTGGGGTGGAACCGACTTCAACGACGGCCCGAGCTTCTTTAAACGAGGAGAGATTCATCTCTTGCTTCTCTGCAACGACAGGAGCTACCTCTTTCACCTTGACGGTTTCAAATGCTTGGCAGAGAGTTTCATGGATTTCGCCATCCATTTCAACATACTTAAAGGATGACAAGTGGCTCACCATAATGTCCTCCTCACCACAGACGGTTACTATGCTGCCCCCGACAACATATTTAAGCTTTTGATGCAGCGTGGACGTCACGGCACCAGCAGCATGGATCCATGGCCGACCTAAGAGGCAACTGTAGGCAGGCATGATGTCCATGATATAGAAGACCGTATTGAACGTCTCTGGACCAACTTGAATTGGTAGGGTCAACTCTCCGAAAACGTGACGCTTAGTTCCATCAAAGGCCTTCACCACCAGATCACTGGGCGTGCAAAGCAATCCACGAGTGTCCAATTTCATCAATGCCTTCTTCGGAAGCACATTAAGCGACGAACCCGTATCCACCAGGACATGCGACATGATAGTGCCTCTGCACTCTATTGAGACGTGCAAGGCGCTGTTGTGGTCTCTTCCTTTAGGAGTCAGCTCTAGATCTGTAAATCCCAGCCCATTACCAGCATTAACATGGGCTACCACCTCTTCCAGCTGATTTACTGATATCTCCTGCGACACGTAGGCAGCGTTCAATACCTTCAGTAACACGTTGCGGTGCGCTTCAGAACACAGCAACAAGTTAAGAATAGAGATCTTTGACGGAGTCTGATGAAGATGATCTACAATCTTGTAGTCGCTCTTCTTGATTAACCGCATGAATTCTTCAGCATCTTTAACTAGCAAATCTTTTTCTGCCCCAGAAGGGACCCCTTCGACAGCTTTGCCTTTACCCTTATCCACAGCATCAGCTCTGACTACCTTCTCTGCCGCAACCTCCGCTGGCGCGAACACCCTACCGCTTCGAGTAATGCCACTGACTCCGGCAAGATTCTGCACAGTCGATCCGTATGGCTCCAGCTCTAACTTCTGACCATTGCAATAGACTTCGGCGCCGTAATGCCATGGAACGGCGCTAGTGCTTTCGAATGGGATTGGCCCGGCCCTGGTAATAGTGATAGTAGGCGGTCGGGGCGCAGAAATAGTAATAGGGTGACGAGGAATAATAATGGTAGCGACTTCATCTGCCTGTCTCAGCACAACCTCCCCTGATACACTTTCAATTCTCCGGCTGAACTGCAAAATACCCTCGGACATCAGACTTTGGATACCTTCTACCAGCTGGCCACACCCACCAGGAAGTGTAGCACAAGCCATACATAACTCTCCACATCCAGGAAAGAAGCCCTTCTTCAGCAACTTAGCCTTGACAAAACTAAGCGGCGTTCTCAAGTCTTTGACATCAGTCAGCAAGTCTGCACTCTCTTCTGTGATAACGGCGTTCACTCCGCCTCCCCTATGATGAGGCATAGGGTTTTTGGTAACGTTGGGCACACTATTAGAAAAGTTAATAACCTTGGCGTCCACCAAGTCCTGCACTTTGTGCTTAAAAGCTTTACAATTCTCAATCGTATGGCCTGGTGCCCCAGTATGGAAATCACAAGTAGCATTGGCGTCATACCCCGGCGGCGGTGCCCCTGTCAAGGGAGCCAACGTCCTCTTTTGAACTAGCTGAAGCTGCAGCAAAGTTTGCAGAAGCTGCGCATATGACATAGGTGGAGTTTCAAAATGACGATTTGCCAAAGGAGCCCGGTTCTGATATTTCCTATACCCCTGCTGATTCTGCTGCTGGGGCTGCTGCTGCTGCTGCGGCGAAGCAGCTGGGATATTTATGCTAGCAATCTGTTGCTGAGGGCCCTTGCCCTTTCTCCGAGCATTAGTGACAGCACTTGCATCCCCCTCTCGACGCTTGCCAGCGTAGGGTTTCTTACTACCTCCTCCAGCTGAGGATGATTCGCCCTGAATTTTTCCGATCTTTATACCGTTCTCAACATGCTCGCCCATAGTGATGAGAGCCGAGAATGTTCCAGACATGCCACTGACCAGCTTTTCATAGTAGATTCCAGGAAGGGTAGCCACGAACATTTGCACTAGCTCACGCTCAACCATCGGCGGTTGAACCCGAGCAGCCAATTCACGCCACCGCTGGGCGTACTCTTTAAAGCTTTCATTGTTCCGCTGTGAGAGATTCTGAAGCTGAACTCGGTTGGGGGCCAAGTCGCTATTGTATTGATAGTGGAGGACGAACGCTTCTGCGGGATCTTTCCAGGTGCGCACAGTAGCGGGCTCCAGGCCCATATACCATTCGAGTGATGGACCAGAAAGACTATCCTGGAAGAAGTGCATCAGCAACTTCTCATCGTCAGAATAGGCGGACATCTTTCTATAATAAGATCGGAGGTGGACGCGGGGGCAAGTAGTACCCTTATACTTCTCAAAGACAGGCACCTTGAACTTATGAGGTACCTTGAAGTCAGCAATCAACCCGAGCTTAGACATATCAATGCCCAATGTGTTCTGATTTTCAATGTCTCTCATCTTGTCCTCCAGCGCTTTGAACCTGAGTCGAGCTTCAGCATTCAACTCTGCTTCTACACCTCTCTGAGAGAATATGTCATCCTGATGGTCCTCCAGCCACGGTTGAGGCACCAACAGATTTCCGACACCAGCATTGCCGTTAACCGGCCCTATGTTAACATTGGCTCCCAGACTACCATTGCCGACGCCCGCCGCATTGAGTCCGAGATTGGTCATCAGATTGCCGTTAGCACTGTCGTTGCCCCCGGCAACAGGAACAACATTCTGTGGAGCATCCACTGGAGGAGGAGTAGGCACGGCCCCGCCGTGAAGTATGCCATTACTGTCAACCCGGGAGATCAGAGGTTGAACCAAAGTATGAAGCTGGTCTTGACCATTAGCGACTACCTGCATCAGCTCCATAAAACGATCCATCCGTTCACGGAGCTCTTGAACATCTGACTGCACCTGGTCCATGATCCTTGTCTGATTAGCGCGAGTTGAGTAGCGGTGAATGAGTCTTTGATCAATCCTGGAGATCGGAGGCAGCTCGGAACCTGTGAACCTGAAAAAAACCTGTCAACATTAAAGGTTAGGAAAAGCCACAAAATGTATGTCATGCGAAATGCTTCATGCAGATGTATGTGTGTGTCTGTGTGCTTGAGAGGTTTCCCACGATCCTAGCGCCTTGGTCCCAATGCTGACAATAAGAAGAAGAAGAAATCCGAGCCCAATCATGGAAACATCAATCTCACACATAGCATTAGCAATAGTCAAATTCGACACATCAAGGACCGAGAACTCGTACGCAACAGTCTTCCTGAGAGAGGCTGCAATAATACAATAGGAGGCGAGGGGTCCTGGATCGGGGAAACGGCACATGTCACAGACACACGTTAATGGAATGCAAATGAACATGCAAACTAATGCAGAATGCAGGCATGCAATAATATATCCAGGTAGCTGCTGTGGAGATTCGGTATCAACAGTCGCTGATGAGAAGGAAACCCCGGTGTAAGACTACTGATCTGATCTGCTAAGAACGACCCTCTGACAGGACCATATATATAAGATCAATATTCTGCTCTGCCGAGAGCAAATGTCTGATAATAAGGACCCCGGGTGCATGATCAAGAGATATCTGCTGATGAGGTCTTCAGACCCCAAATCAAAAATCTGCCCTATCAAGAACAAACACACAGCTGCTGACGAGATCTTCAGACCCCGCTCAAAATCTGCCCTATCAAGAACAAATAACATCTGCTGATGAGATCTTCAGACCCCACTCAAAATCTGCCCTATCAAGAACAAATAACATCTGCTGATGAGATCTTCAGACCCCACTCAAAATCTGCCCTATCAAGAATAAATAACATCTGCTGATGAGATCTTCAGACCCTACTCAAAATCTGCCCTATCAAGAACAAACCACTGACGACAATACTTTGATCAAAACCTGCTCTATCAAGAACAGACATACATCCGATGATAAGATCCCCTGATCAAAAACTTGCTCTATCAGGCACAAACATATCTGCAACTGGGAACCCTGGTACCAACATAACTGATTCACTGTCAAGAAAACCAGGTAGTCTGAAGGTCAAAGTTTCCTGCAATAAACCCAGCCCGCTCATAGGTATGGACATAAACTGACTCAAGGTACGGCATCCTATGCGGTCGTCGGCGTCACAGACTTTCAGGGTTGATGATACAATTCCCAGAAGGAGTGGCATCATCAAATCCTGAAAAGGCCTCACTTAGCCAACTTCCAAATGATCGGTCCCCAGAGTCGACAATCCAACTAACCAGCAACCCGAGCCACCCAAAGGGCAGGACAGGAGGCCAACCAGAAGAACCTCGTCTGAGTGTAGATTTCGCGGGACACTAGGACATGCAAAGCACGTGCGCGCCCACTAATCTCTACTCTAAGTCTAGGTGCACTCAAGCCCAGGTCCGGCTTCTCACTCATCAGAACTCCCATCCCACAACAACACAAATAATCATATTATACTGAAAATAAAATGCGGTAAATAAAGTGCGAGAAGTAAAAAATGCGATAAATAAACGCAACCCAACAAGCAAACACACAAGCGGTAGGATTGACTCGCACAGGGAACCGTTGGAGTCCCCAGCAGAGTCGCCAGCTGTCGCTTGCGCGAAAATAAGGTGCCGGCACAACAGAAGAGTCGCCACCTTTCGTTATTTATCCCTCAGAGCGGGAAAGGAAACGATCGGAAAAACCTGACGAAAAAGGGGTAAGACAAGGTCATCGCAACCATTGTCTGGGTTCGGGAGTCGGTTACGCAAGGGGAAGGTATTAGCACCCCTCACGTCCGTCGTACTCGACGGGATCCTCGCTTGTTTGTTTACTTGGACGGGTTGGTTATATTTTATCTACCTATCAAGGCTGGCTGAAAAAAGAAAAGAAAAATGACTCGGCAAAGCGTCGCACTTTATGCCTACGTATTCTCATCAGAGAATGAGAAATCAGAGTCAACGTAGTTTGGCCTACTACGGGTGAAGGTGGGGAAGGTTGCTCGCTAGGATATCGCATCCTATGCCTACGTACTTCCACACTGTATGGAAGATCAGAGCAAACGTAGTTCGGGCTACGCACGACACAAGCTGTTCAAGTGTCTTTTATGAAAAATCTCACCTTAAACAAGAGTTTTCTTATTGCAAAAAGGTTGATGTCTGTTCAAATCTTTTGACGGAAGAAATGAATTAATCTCTGTTATAACCTTTATTAATGTTTTTCTGTTGTTTTGAAGGAAGAAGAGATGACACTCTATAAATCCTAGGGTTAAAAGGGAATAAAATCTACCCTAATTTTATCATGCATGGGTTAACTCCTAATGTCTATCACATCCTCCCTTGAACAAGGAAGAATGGAAGTCCTACGGGAAAGGAAACGAAAGGAAGAAACGGAAATACAAGTAATAACCGCATACAAGTGAACATGAATATAGCAATGGTAAATGCAATGCAAAGGAGGGAGGAAGGTTCATCTCAACCTCAAGCCCATTCATGGATGGAATAAGAAAATATCAAGTGATCATATGCAAAGAATCGAGTGAAAACTCCGAATGAAACGCGTAATCCACTATTTGGAATCGCAACGTGCTATCATGCAAACAAGTCGATAATCGGGCAAGCTACACATACAAATAACAGCCACCTAAGGGTCTTACAATACCTCTAACCTATCTACAATAAGAAATATAAGCCACGGCGTTCATCACGCAAACATAAAGCGGCCGTTGGAGCCTTAACAAAAATAAAGTCCGTTCGGAAGTCCAAATTACAAGTTCGAATACAAAACATAAGAAAAATAGCAAAAGGTGCTAAAAAATTCAAATAAAAATCTCCAATGCCCTACATCAAGCCACAAACCAGGGGTGAGAGATACCACAAAAATATCCAAAGATAAATGGTCAAACAAGATGAAAACATTGCAAGATATCTCATGTATACCAAAGGAAAGATTAAAGTGGAGCATGTTAAAGAAAGCATCCAAAACCAATTAAAATTGTACAATAAAATTCCCACAAAAATATATCACAATACCTCAACGTGTGTATGAGATCCCTGCAAAAGGATTGACATTTAAATTGTGTTTTGATAGGTCAAAGAAATTCAACAAAATGATAGCACCAGCATTGGCCTTTTTATGACGACCCAAATGTAAAATATCCAAAGAAAATGTAAAAAAATGGTAAAATTATAATTCCAGTTTTATTAAATCCTAGACATCTTAAAGATTCAGCACAAAAAAATGGGAATCAAAAAGACTAATTTTCCTATTTTTTATGATTATTTGAAGTCAGCATATAAAACAGAAAAATGAAAGAACATATGGAATAGCATGAACACATGAGAAAACAAGAGAAATAGTGAGAATAAATAAAAGTGGCAGGGGGAGGGATCGAACCCACGTTCTCCCAGCCCCCTGTACGAGCCAAAACGACGTAGTTTTGGTCTGGGACACGTGGCATAGCGCCTGGCCCTTGGATGGGTGGAAAAAGTCCACTTTTCTGCATTGATCCGATGGCTACTGCTTGTCTTCTCCACTTGGATGAAAAATGAGAGGGAAAATGCAACATTTGAAGCTTGGGGCGGCCGGAAATGGGAGCATGGTGGCCGGAAAAGTTCACAAGCTCCTAAAATACTCATTTCTTGTCCAAATGGGACGTTCTTTAGATGAATCTTGTGGGATTTTTCGAGAGGAATCCAAATATACCATTATTTTCCCTTGAAATGGCCTCTAACTCAAAAACCGTATATGAATCTCAAACTTTCAAGAACACCAAATTGTTGTAAAAACTCTTCTTTCTTTACCAGAAACCATCTACTACCCAAGGGGATGTTGAATATGTAACAATGGTGTAAAAAGAATGCATAATTAGTGAGTAATGTTGATTTTCCGATACCTTTGAAAATTGAGTTGTGGAGCTTCAATGGAGCACAAATTCTTCTAGAAAATTATGTAGAATCACTCAACAATACTTGGTGAATATGTTTGAAGCTTTGACAAGTCTTGAATTGATGAAAAAGTGAAAATTGGAATTTGAGTTTTCACCACTTTTTCATGTTACTACAAGGTTCCTCTTGCTCCAATTCTCTCAAAAAAATGATGAATCATCTCTATAATTGTTGTGTAATTGATTGGTGAAGAGAAAAAGTATGGAAAGTGAGAGAAAAAAAAAAGATTGAAAAAAATTCCAAAATGTGAAAGTGTGGGAAAAATGGAAAAAATGGTGAAGAGAAAAAAATTCAATATGATTTGCAAATGGATTCAACATCAACTATCACCAACCTTGACCACATTGTGATCTAACCAATATATAGAAACCAATGGAAGAGTCTAGACTCATCTAGAAACTTTGAGAATCATTTAGAAAGTCATGGAACTTCTCTTGTCATGACATATTGCATTATCTCCTTTCATGCCTTAAACCTTTCAATCTTGTGTCAAAAACTCCTTACATGAGATATTGGGATTGAATGAGTGAAAAAACAAGCTAAACCTTGCCTTATGCCAAGTTTCTCAAAGGTTCCTTAATATGCAAGCATGAACTTTTCAAAGTAGCCCCCATTTTAAGACCTCAAATCAAAATTCTACTTGAACCATTGTTTTTAAAATAATGTTTGGAGTCAAAATGACATATTGGATGACCTATTTTGGATTTGTACATCTCCTAAACCAAAATTTCATTTCAACTTTTTTAACTTATAAGCCATTTTTAGGTCATTTTTACCCAATCATGAAAATCCTTGCTACAAGCTCTTTCAATAACTCATGACCACTTTTCTAGGCTTAAAATCCCATTTTGAACAACTTTGATGTTTTGAGTGTTTTCATTTGAGGCTTGGAAATAGGAGATATGGCCTTTGCTTAAAATGACCCATAATCACCAAATGACCAAAATACCCCTGTCTTGTTCAAACCATAAGTTGAGTTCTACAAATCCTATCAAGGACTTCTAGTACTCTCTAGAAAGCTAAGAAGATTCTCTTTAACATTCATGTTGGCCAAGAAATCATAGGAATCATCCTACTAGGGCAAACGTTGTCTGCAAGTTGGGTGACTTTCAAGGACCCAGATTCACACACCTCAGCTGACCTGTAATTTGTCAAAACCATAACTTGAGCTCTGCAACTCCTATCAAGGACTTCCACCACTCAAATTAAAGCTAAGAACAAGCTCTACAACATTCATGTTGTGGGGAAGATGAGATATCAATCACATCTTGAGCTAAAACTGCCTGGAAGATAGGGATCAAATTAGGGTTTTTTCACTGACAATCCTCAGAAACCCTAACTTGAAACTTCTCAAACTCCTCAATCATGATGAGTTGGTATAGGAATCATCTTTATAACATCTCTATGCATTATCCCAGGATCTCATGGCCCTTGGATTGGGTCTCAACCTTCTCCAAATCTTCAGTTACCCTAGGGGTGACCCAGTCAAAACCCTAATTCTACCATTCATGGTTGAATCTTCTGAATTCTTGCACAATGACCTCTATGGGCTTCATTATGGCTATCAAGACATCTCATAGGCTTTCTCAAAGCTTCAAGTTCATTCTCAAAGTCTCAGAATAATTTGAGGGGCTCCCACAACTCTCAAGCTATGAGACACACAACCCTAGTTTCAACCAATTCCTCTGAGGACCTCTTGAACTTTCTGATGAAGGTATCAACTTTCAAACACTTTATAGGTGAATAATTGTTGGTCAAATTTTAGGGTGCAACACATATCAATAACTAACATCATCATCACACATCGGAAACAAGAACACTAACGTAACTCAACCTTTTGCTTCGCGTTTCTGTCTCCCTCAATCGCTTCGTTTGAACTCCCTCGCTTTTGATTCCTCCGCATTTTACCTTGATTCAGGTTTGCTTTTGAGTTGTTATTTTGGTTTTGTGTGATTCAAGCCCCTTCATCTTCTACTCCTTCTAGTTATGCTTCTGATTTGGGTTTATGACATGTGAATTGTGTCAGATTCAATCGCTCTCCCTTCTCCCCTTATTATGAGTTTGTGTATGATTTTGGGAGATATCGTTTATGCCTGTTGAAGATGAGGAAGATGGAGGTTGGGTTTTCGTGGAGGTGGTTGTGCAGATCGGTTATTATTGTTGTGGTTCAGGTTTGAGTTAGACTGGTAAAGATGGAAAGAAGTGAGGGAGATTGGTGGAGGAGATTCAGATGAGTTGAAAGAAAGTTTGGTTCATGGTGTTTGTTAGTGGTGTGCGTTGGTTAGGAAATTTCGAAGCATTCCCTTTTGGTTTGAAAGTAACCGGAAAGTAGATAGGATTTATGGTTAAAATTAGAGACGTGTGAAGAGTTGGTTATTGGTTTTGTAGAGGTGAGGTTGGGATTACTTTGATTTTGAAGATTTTTTCTATAAAATGTGTTGCACCCCAAAATTTTCTCAACCTTTTCTTGCTTGATTTATGTTTCATTGCATCTCATTTGCATAGTTACATCATGTACATAGTTCAATCATTGGCATATCATAGCATATCACTCATCCAACAGGGAACCAAGTGTGATTCTTATCAGAAGAGCCTAGCAAGAGGTCTTATCCAAGTTTGAAAGATCATCTAAGCCATCAAGAGTTGATTTGAAGTCTTGATAAGTTTGAGTGCCTATATGTGGGTTTTGCTCCTATCTTGAGGAATATTGAGAATCATCAGTGGGATGAGAAATATGGAATGTGAATTTGAAGTGTGTATGGATCTCATGGAGTGCCTAGAGGGCCATATTGAAGCTGAGACAAGTCATGGATTCAAGTATGAGAGCCACATTTGAAGTGCAGTCAACTAGGGTTTCATCTGGGTCAACCCTAATTCAATTATGCAAATGGGAGAGCATCAAAGCCTACCTTGAGGTCATGGGATTCATGGATTGGTATGTTGGTGCATGTGTGGTGTTGTGCTAAGATTAAGCAAAGAAGGATCAAGAATGTGGGAAGTTGCTAAATTAGGGTTTCAGTGTAAAATCCCCTGTTTAGTGCCTAACTTCAAAGCCACATAGGTCAAAATACAAGTTTCAAATGGATCTTTGGCCAACATGGAACTTGTAGATCATTTCAATACCTTTAATTTGAGTACTAGAAGTCCTCAAGGGGATTTATAGAACTCAAGTTATGGTCCTTGCAAGTTACAGGTCATCAGAGGACACTGAAATTTATCTGTGAAAGTCACTTGACTTCTAAGAAATATTTTCCCTTCAAGGAGTTTTCAAATGGATTCTTTGCCAACATGAGAGTTGTAGATCTTGATCTTAGCTTTCCATAGAGTACTAGAATTCCTCAAGGGGAATTATAGAACTCAAGTTATGATCTTGGCAATCCATGGGTATTTTGGGGTATTGGTGATTATAGGTCATTTGTAATCATGGGTCAAAATCTCCAACTTAGGGGCCTCAAATGGAAAATTGTTCAACTAGAAAGTTGCTCAAAATAGGGTTTTAACCTTGACCATGCATCAAGGAGGCTTTGAATTGGCTCATAGGAGAAGTTGGTTTGAAATGGCTTTTAAATGAAGAAATTAAAGTCATTTAAAAGGCAAAAATGTGATTTCTTGATTTTAT
>OZ012735.1:268162516-268240016 GCA_963859935.3 Lathyrus sativus
ATTTATTATTATTATTATACGATGTTCCATAATTCCACTTAAGTACATTGTATCTTACGGGTGTTTCATAGTTCTCTCAAGTACATTGTACCTTATGGTGGTACCATATTTCACGTATTCATTCTATCTTTCATCATCTGTCCTCCTTATGTGCTGTGACCTTGTAGTTTTTTGTGACGTTGGCAATTATACTAAAAAATCGCACATTTGATATAATAAATAGTGAGTGGTACCTAGCAATACATCACTGCTACCCAAGTCACGAAAATGTCATGTGATATGAAAAAAAATTTCTTGATAATATTATTGTGTACAATTACCCTTTTGAGGTTATGTCTATATTAAACACAAGTCATATATTGTTTCACCCTTTTCCAGTTCAATATTGGTCTCTTAGACATTTATCATGTTATGCAAGATGGAAAATTTCCATCTAGGTCACTCATATCCCTCAGAATGTTTCATGGAGTATCCATCAATTGTCTTTATGGTTATCCAATTACAAACAACGTTGGATCAACAATAAAGTACTCAACTCCATATCTAGGGTCAATTGTGGTTTTCGATCGAATGGTGGTATACACCATTATCACTATGATAATAGCTTATGACATTTTACATAATATTCTATGCAGTATTCTCATAGCGGATCAAGCCGGTATAAATATTACTCATGATATTCATACTTATGTTAAGACTTATTAATTCTTTATCCATGATCCATGAGATGTGGTCATTAGTATACCCACATAATAGTCTCACTGCTTTAATATTATCTTATTTAACAATAAAGCTCGACTACAGATACTTTAAGAATAATTTCCTTATGTTTAATTTGATCTCATGATTAAGTCACACTTAAAATTCCATTAAACGGACTACATATTCTAGGAACTTTATTATTTTGAAAAAACAAACATAATAAAGAAATTCCTTTTGATTATTAATAAATAATTTAATGCAAGTGCCAAGTTCTAATAAGACTATTCACCTCTAGGGTTTACACCAACAATTCTCCACTAACACTAGAGCCGATCAGGCATACCTCTAATACCTATAGATCTAGTATGACCATCATGCTTATGTAGCGCAAGAGGCTTTGTTAGTGGGTCTGCGATATTGTCAAGTGTTGGTAATTTGCATATTTGTTAAGTGACAAATTATGCAGATTTTAGATAGTATTGTGTGGCCCTTTCCAATTGTTTCTTTGATGTTTTAGTGGTAAATACATATGTTTTAGTGTAAATATGCAAGTTTTCGATTATGCATGTAAATATTATGAATTATGACCATTTTGATGCTTCTTGATAGGTTTTCTTGATGGATATAATGCTTGGAACCTGTGAATGATTGAAGAGGGATTTAAAAATCAATTTCGTGACTTTTTGACGATAACTCACACTTAGCACGCTTTTGAGGTGAAGGCAATAGCTAAGGACCCTTGACCGCGCTTAGCACGCTTTCTAGGAATTTGTCGCCTCTATGCTGATCAGACTAAGCGTGCCCTGATGGCGCTTAGCGCGATGCCACTTATAGGAACATGGTGGAACTTGTATAAATAGGCATTTTAGTAGATATTTTAGAGATACTTTACATTTTCAGCAACTTTTCATATTGTAAAGGGATTTTTAGGGTTTAGAGCTTAGAAATTTCAAAAGAAGTGAAAATTAAAACTTTTGAGCATCAATCTTCGATCTTTCAACTTTGATGCTAGTAAAGCTTTCCTTTTCAGTTGTTGTTCAAGCTACCATGGTGTTGGCTAGCTAAAAACTTTCGTGTCAAGATTAGAGGTAATTAACCTTATTAGTATGAATTTCTTTTGATCTTTTGTATGTGAACATAGTTGATGATCAATATATGACGAAGATCTTTGCTTTTATTGATATATGTATGGTTTGAATCACTCTATACATAGATTTTCCAAGTCTTGATCTAAGTTCTTCATCTATTAACAAACAAACTCTAGACATAGATTTGGAAGTTAATATTTGCTTTGTATCGATTTTTATGTTTATTGTTTCAATTGTTGTTTCGAGAAATCATCTAGCGATCGAAACAACAATACCCACAAAGCCGCTTTAGAAATAAATGAATTCGAGAGGATACGCGATTGTATTGATCTAAACTATGTTCACATGCTTGATTATTTGGATATGTATGAAATAGGTTAATGAAATCTAATCTTGGCATGCTTTTCTTAAAACAAATATCTTTCTTTAGTTTACTTTTTGCTACCAAAATAAGTGAAAACATATGTTACCAAACAAAAACTCTTTGAAAACCCTTTTCTTGAAACTCATAAACTATTGAACGGCAATTATCAATTTATCAGGACAATCCCTGCGAATACGATAAAACAACCCACCTAAAATACTTTTCAACAAAATGGTGCTGTTGTCGGGGATTGTTGATGATATTGCAAGCATTGCAATATTTTATTGATTTTAATATATTTTTATTGTGATCTCTTACTCTGTGTATTTTTCTTGTGCTGTTTAATTTGTTTGGTTAGTGTGCAGAATCTGTTTATGCGAGGGAGTTTACCTGCAGACCAACTTCTTTTTGATCTTGAGATTGAAAGAACTGCTCGTAGGCTCAATAGTAGAACTAGGCGGAGACGGCAAATTGATAAAGTAAGACAAGAGCTCAGAGAATATTCTTCATTTAAACCCATTGTTACGCTAAACATGGCAAATCCACCTCCACCTCCACCTCCTACTTCAACTCCATTCTTAGATGAAAACGAGAATCCTTGCTCTCTTATATCAAAATCCTTTTACTGGTATTGACCATGAGGATCCATTCACACATCTCACCAAATTGTATGAAATTGCAGGCGCAACAAGAGCAATTGAAGCAGAAGAGGAGTCCTTGTTTAAGATATTATTCCCGCATTCCTTAATCGGGAAGGTGGAAGAATGGTATCTTGATCAATCAACTCTTGTGATGACAGATTAGAAATTATTAGAGGAGAAGTTTTTTAAATGTTTTTTCCCCACAATAGATTCATGGAAGCGAAAACGGCGATCTCGGTGAAGCTTGGGAGAGGTTCAAATCTATGTTACGAAAATGCAAAGGTCATGGTTTTGATGAATTAACTCAAGTGCACATCTCCTAGAATGGGCTCCAATCGGTTCACAAGACTTTGTTAGATGCTACTTCAGGTGGATCGTTGATGTCAAAAAGCACGAAGGATGCAATAATTATTATTGACAAGATGACACTAAATGATCACCAAGGAAACTACAACCGTGGTACACCTCAACGGAAACCGGGCATGATAGAGTTGGGAACGAATGACATTATTCTTGCATAAAACAAATTGCTTTCACAACAAGTGGAGTTGTTGACTCAACAAATGTCAAAACTTCCACAACAAATAAAAGAAATGCAAGAAATTCCCAACAACAACAAACAAGTGGCAAGTTGTGAGCTTTGTAAAGGAGATCACTCTACTGGGTATTGTCCTTCAGTGGTTGAAGAGGCTAACTACACGGGAAATAAAAACCAAGAGTATCAACCTCGACCACCTTACCAACAAGGCAACCAAGGTTACCAACAAAGAGGCAACCAAGGTTACCAACAAAGAGGTAACCAAGGTTATCAACAACATTGGAGGCCTCAAGAAGCCGGGACTTCTAATCGTCAACATCAATACCAACTACACTCAACCTCCACAAGCTCCAAGTGGAAATTCAATGTTGGAAGACACATTCACCCAATTTATGCAAATGTCAATTTTTAACCAAAAGAACACTAATGCCTCTATTCGGAATCTTGAGACTCAAATTGGGCAATTGTCTAAGCAATTAGCTTAACAACCCAATGGGACATTTTCTACTAAGACTCAAGTTAATCCAAAGGAGAATTGCAAAACTATATTTACTAGAAGTGGAAGAGATATTGATAGGGGCGTTGATGAAAATGTAGTGGAGAAAGAGGTTGAAGTTGAAAAGGAGAATGATATTGTTGAATAAGAAGTTAAAAATAATGAGAAGGAGTTAGTTGAAAATAAATGGAGAGAGGAGAAGAAGAAGAAGAAGAAGAAGAGAAACACAAAAGGAAAGGAGCATGTGAGTGATATTCCATTGAAAAAATTACCATATCTCAATGCTCCTACGAAAAAAGACAATGAGAAGCATTATTTAGATTCTTAGACATATTTAGCCAATTGTAAATAACCATTCCATTTTCTGAGACTCTAGAACAAATGCCAAAGTATGCAAAATTCATGAAAGACATACTTACAAAAAAAAAGGTATATGAACAAAGAAACCATTGCACTTAATGCAAACGGTAGCGTTGTTGTTCCAAGTGTACTGCCGCAGAAGGAATTAGATCTGGGAAGAGTAGCTCTACCTATCCCTATAGGTAATGATTTTAAATGCAAAGCTTTGATCGATATGGCTGCTAATATCAATTTGATTCCTTTGTCTGTGATAAAAAGGCTTGAAAACATGGAGATGAAATCAACCAACATGACGTTGCAACTTGCGGACTAGTCAAGGACTCGTCCTCATGGTATTGTTGAAGATGTGTTATTAAAAGTTGATAAATTTTTATTTCTGATTGATTTCATAGTCATGGATATGGAAGAAGACATGGATAACCAGATCATTCTTGTAATACCCTTCATGAAAACCAAAAAATGTTGGTCGATGTTGATGAAGGCATCATGAAGGTGAGGACTAGTGAGGAAAAAGTGTGTTTCACACTTTTCAAATGAGTGATGTATTCAAGTCTATTAAAAGATGGCTATCACGAGAAAAAAGAAGATGCAAGAGTTTCATTAAGGAAAAAGAAAGATGAAGAAGCTAAAGTGGCAATGATGAAGTCTTGTTGGGACTTTTCATTCTTGAAGAAAATTGGAAGAAAAACTGTTCATGAGTTGGGGAGAGTTGTTAAGTGCCAAATTGTACATATTTTAGATAGTATTTTATGGCCCTTTCCAATTGTTTCTGTGATGTTTTAGTAGTAAATACATATGTTTTAGAGTAAATATGCAAGTTTCCGATTATGCATGTAAAAATTATGAATTATGATTATTTTGATGTTTTTGATAGGTTTTCTTGCTGGATGTAATGCTTGGAACCTATGGGTAATGGAAGAGGGCTTTGAAGATGAATTTTACGACTTTTTGACAGCAACTCGTGCTTAGAGTTCTTTTAAGGTGAAGGCAGTAGCTAAGGACCCTTGGCCGTGCTTAGCACGCTTTTTGGGAATCTGTCGCCTCTGTGCTGATCACGCTAAGCGTGCCCTGATGGCGCTTAACACGGTGCCACTTATAGGCACATGATGGAACATGTATAAATAGGCACTTTAGTAGATATTTTAGAGATGCTTTACATTTTCAGCAACTTTTTAGATTGTAAAGGGAATTTTAGGGTTTGGAGCTTAGAAATTCTAAGAGAAGCGAAAATCAAAACTTTAGAGCATGAATCTTCGATCTTTCAACTTTGATGCTAGTAAAGATTTCCTTTTTAGTTGTTGATCAAGCTACCATGGTGATGGCTATCTAAAAACTTTTGTTTCAAGATTAGAGGTAGTTAACCTTACTAGTATGTATTTCTTTTGATCTTTTATACGTGAACAAAGTTGATGATCAATATATGATTAAGATCTTTGCTCTTATTGATATATGTATGGTTTGAATCACTCTAGACATAGATTTTTTCAAGTCTTGATCTAAGTTCTTCATCTATTAAAAAACAAACTTTAGACATAGATTTGGGAGTTAATCTTTGCTTTGTGTCGATCTTTATATTTATTGTTTCTATTGTTGTTTCAAGAAATTATCTAGCGATCGAAACAATAATACCCACGAAGCCGCTTTAGAAATAAATGAATTCGAGAGGATACATGATTGTATTGATCTAAACTATGTTCACATGCTTGATTATTCAGATATGTATGAAATGGGTTAACGAAATCTAATTTGGGCATGCTTTTCTTAAAACAAACATCTTTCTTTAGTTTACTCTTTGCTACCAAAACAAGTGAAAACATATGTTACCAAACAAAAACTCTTTGAAAACATTTTTCTTTAAACTCATAAGCTATTGAATGGCAATCATCAGTTTATCAGGATAATCCCTGCGGATATGATAAAACAACTCACCTAAAATAATTTTCAACAATATCTTCACATCCCCTCTATATATTATCTCTCAAATAGGGAGATATTGCCTAAGTATTTATTTGGATCGTTTGTGAGATCTAGGCTCTTTCGCTTGTGTGATAGCACTATTGTTATCACAATAAAGATCAATGGGATCCATAATGCTTGGTACTGCCAAGTTCAATAATATACTCGTCCTTTGTTGTATAATCAACAACTGTATCTTGCCTTAAACGTTTCCATGTCATATCGCCGCCATTTAACAAAACACATTACCAGAATTTAATCTAAAGTCATCCTTATCTGTTTGGAAGCTAGCATCGGTGTATCAAATTACAAAGAGCTCTTCGTGATTTCCATATATCAAGAATGAGTCCTTAGTCCTTCTCAAGTACTTAAGGATATTCTTGATAAATACTCAATGAGCGTCATCGGGATCAGATTGGTACCTACTCATTGCACTTAAAGCATATGAGACATCTGGTGAAGTACATAATATGGCATACATGATAGGTACTATTGCAGATGAATATGGAATCTTATTCATGTGATCCATTTCTTCCTTACTTGAAGGGGATTTTGTTTTTTATAGACATGTGCCATGTTGCATAGGTATGAATCCTTTCTTGGAGTCATGCATATTAAAGTGTATTAGCGTTTTGTTTATGTATATACTATGACTTAGGCCAAGCAGTTTTTGTGATCTATCTCTATAGATCTTGATTCTTAATATATATATAGGCTGCTTCACCCAGGTCCTTCATAGAAAAGCATTTCCCTTGCCATGTTTTCACTTGTTGCATGGTAGGGACATTGTTCCCAATTATTAATATGACATCTACATATAATATCAACAAAACGATCATGCTTCCACTAACCTTCTTGTAAACACAAGGCTCGTCTTCATTTTTTATGAATCCATATTTTTTTACCCTTTCATCAAAATGAAGATTCTAGCTTTTGGAAGCTTGCTTTAATCCATCGATTGAACGTTGCAATTCGCATATCTTTTGGGATCCTTCTGGTATGTGAAATCCTTCAGGTTGTGTCATGTACACATCCAAAAGAAGATTCCAATCAAAGAAAGCATTCTTGACATTCATCTTCCCTATTTTATAATCATGATATGCAGCGATAGCAAGTAAAACCCGAACAGATTTGAGATCTGCAATTGGTGAAAAGTTTTCATCATAATCTACACCATGAATTTTCTTATAGCCTTTAGCAATCAGTCTTGCCTTATAGGTATGTACCTTACCATCCATGTCAGTCTTATTTTTTGAAGATCCATTTGCATCTTATAGGATTAACTCCTACATGAGGCTCTACCTAGGTCCAAACCTAGTTTGTGTACATGGAATCCATTTCAGATTTCATGGCTTCTAGCCACTTCTTAGACTTAAGACCATCAATGGCCTCTTGGTAGGTCACTAGATCATCTTGATCCATGAGTATTTCATCACTTTTGATCAGTTACGAGAAAACCACATCTCTTAGGTTGATGATGTATCCTTTTTTACCTACGTTAGTCTTGTTCTACTTAAGCAGGTTGCTTGTCCACTACTGATTATGTTTCCTGCTCCAGTTCCTCCATAGGTGTATCAATGCTTTATGATTCTTGAGTTTCTTCAAGCTTTACTTTCCTCCCACTGATTCCTTTGGAAATAAATCCCTTTTCCAAGAATACTCTAGTTTGAGCGACAAATACTTTGCCATCAGAAGGATTATAGAAGTAATATTTTTTTTGTTTCTTTAAGATACCTTAAAAATAAGCGTTTGTGAGATTTAGGCTCAAGCTTAGTTGAAATTTGTCATTTCACATAAACTTTGCAACCCCAACCCTTTATGTAAGACATATGTGGTTTCTAACCACTCCATATCTCATATGGTATCTTCTCAACCTTTTTGTATAGAACATGGTTAAGTGTGTAAGCTGCTATCAATAGAGAATATCCCTAAAAGGATTTTGGAAGATTTGTGTGACTCATCATGGATCAAACCATGTCTAACAAGGTTCGATTTCTTCTCTCTAATACATCATTTCATTGTGGTATTCCAGGAGGAGTTATTTGGGATATTATTCCACACTATTTTAGGTGGTCATCAAACTTTAAGCTTAAATATTCACCACCTCAATCTAATTGAAGAATTTTAATATTCTTGCCTAGTTGGTTTTATACTTCATTTTTTAACTCCTTGAACTTTTCAAAGGATTCATATTTGTGTTTCACTAGATACACATAACTATAACTATTGTAATCATCAATAAATCAGATGAAGTACTGAAAACCTCCTCTGGATGGTGTGTTAAATGGTCCACATATATCAGTATGTATGAGGGAAAAAAGACCATTAGCATTTTCACCTTTTCGTGTGAATGGGGACTTTGTCATTTTTCCAATTAAACAAGATCTGCATGTCTCATATGATTCATAATAAAAAGAGTTTAAGAGTCCATCTTTGTGGAGTTTGGAAATGTGTTTCTCATTTATCTGGCATAAGCGACAATGCCAAAGGTAAGTTGGATTTAACTCGTTAGTTTTTATTATTTTAGTATTAATGTTATAAATTTGCATTTCAAGATCAAGGGCATAATTATTCATTTGTGTAGTAGCGTAGAATACATTATTCAAATAAATAGAGCAACAACTTTTCTTTATTATGAATGAAAACCCGAACTTGTTCAAACAAGAAACAAAAATAATATTCCTGCTAATTATAGGTACATAATAGCATATCTCTAACTGAGTTATTAAACCACTAGGTAAAGTCAATACATAAGTTCCTACGGCTAAAGTAGTATAATTTGCTTCATTGCCAACTCGTAGATCAACTTCACCTTTTGTCAAGTCTTTACTCCTTTTTAGTCCATGAACATTAGTATAAATGTGAGAAACACATCCAATATCTAATGTCCATGATGCAGAAGTAGATAAATTTATTTCTATAATAAAAATACCTAAAGCTGAAGTCTCCACTCCATCTTCTTATCTTCTAGGTACTTTGGGCATTTCCTCTTTCAAAGCATGAGCAGTAGGTTTTGGTCTGACAACTTCATTGCCTTTCCCTTTACCGCCAAGCATGGAGGGCTTTTTATTATGTTTGAGGAAAATCTTAAAGTTTCTGTGTCAATCCAGAAAATTTATCCCATACAGTTTTTCCTTGTCAATGACTGATCTCAAAATGTTATTAAAGGTGTTTGTTTTTATGGTAATCTACAAAAAAAAAGATTGTGAAGATATCAGTACATTAAAAACATATTCAATTAGGCATTTACTTAAATATGCTCCCACTATTTTACTCAAACCAAATGACCCTCGCCATTTGATTTGGAAAACCCCGTTGAAAGATTTTCTAGTGATCAAGATCCATATTTCACTTTGTTTTAAGTCAGCGTTAGGATGATTACACAAAACTAGGTTATTTGGGTAGGAACACATTCCAATTGTATCTAATACAATTCTCAATTATTATCAAGTCCATCATATGGATTGTTCTCAACTCTTATGTTTAGACGTATATAATATTATTATAATTTGTTTAGTTAAGTTCGACCCAATGTTTTAGCAGTTGAATATTACATTTATTCCATCGCATCTTACTAATATAGAAAATGCACATTGTGTTAGGCGAAACCTACATTTGAAAAGCATAAACTTAATATTTGGTTAGAGAAACTTTTGATTGGTTTGATCTTACTGGCTTATTTATCATATAAATTATCTCCCGCGTGCATCAACATACATATAAAATTAAATGATACGGTTATGGCACTTAGCACAATTGTCCCCTCAAGCCAGTGAGAGGACCTAAGTTAAACACAATAATGGCGTATGCTTCTCCAAGCTAGATATTCATGGTTCTCCTCATTTGATCTTGTCTTCTTTTCTTCATAATATTACATTACATAAAATAATACTCGTTTTACATATGAGAGAATGATATGAGAAGATAAGTTATATAAGAGAATAGAGAAAATGACAATAATAAATACACTTTTATTATTATTGTTATTTTAAACTTTACTAATTAAATAAATTAAATTAAATATTGACAACGATAAAATTATTTAAATAAATAATAATGATAATTTATTATTATAATATTAAATAATAATAACATGATAAATATGATTGAAAATATTTTATAATAATAACAACTTATTATTATAATATTTATCATGGTTACTAAACAAAAATATTTAATAATAATAATAATAATAATAATAATAATAATAATAATAATAATAATAATAATAATAATAATAATAATAATAATAATAATAATAATAATAATAATAATAATAATAAATTTTATTGTTATAATATAAAACTTATGTATTTCATTTAGGTTTACTATTTGTAAACTCTAAAAGTATAACTCTTGTACCGTCACAAACTCTAATTTTATAACTTTTGACAATACAATCTTTTTGCCACCATAAACCCTAATGCAACACATTCATATAATCAAAAACATAATGATTAACTATTCAACATGATTAATCGAAATGTCATTGATTCGTGATACTAATGTCGAATTTAAAAGAAAATGAACATTGATCATTCAAAAGAATAATAATCATTATGAAATCGAATAGATGAAAAAAGAAACAATATATCAAATATACCATCGTTGAACCAAAATTGCTTATATCACATATAACATTGATCAAATCATATTTGTCTAACTTATGAGTGATTGAAGTATCGCTCTTTCACCATACAAAAGTTGGTTTCCAAGCATAATCAACATTGAATTAACCAAATTGTACACAACATGATGCCAATATTTAATTTCTTATTATTATCTAATTCTTTATGTGTTTTAATCAACTTAATACATAAATTACAGAAAATAAACAAATATCTGATACATGGTGAAATTCTAGTATCAGATATGAGATGTCAAAAGAGATGTCACGACACTAATATTTGAACAGTTACCAATATATGAACAAGATAAAAAGCAGTTAACAATAGTAAAGAGACATAAGCAATTGTTAACCCAGTTCGGTGCAAACACACCTACGTCGGGGGACTACCAAGCCAGGAAGGAAATTCACTAAATAGAATTAGTTTGAAGATTCACAGCAAACTTTCTCTAGTTTACAATCTTCGCACCTAATCTTTATCCTTGCAATTTCTATCTAAGACACTCTTAAATATGAGACACCTCTCACTCCCCCTCAATCATAACAGTGATAACAACAGATTAATAAAATATAGAAGACACTCTTCAAAGACGATACTTGATCTTGCTTAAAAGCTTCAATCAAGAACAATGAACTCTTGCTTAAAAGCTTAGAGTGGACAACTTACAACTCAAAGACTCAGTCCAATTCACACATCAAGGTGATGAGTGAGTGGCTCACAATTAACACTAACACACGAAGCTAAAAACTTATTCCTTGCGCAATGCACTAACTTAACCCTAGTTTCTCTAATCTTCAAAATAGGATTGTAAAGTCTTTATATAGTAACACTTTGATTGGGCTTGGGCTTTAGCAAAAACTACCTCTGATTTGATAAAATCAAATCAGATAATTCTTCAAATCTTTTCATAATTAACATCAAGGAAATAGAACCAAATCAAATCTGATTAAATCAATTTAACCTCCAAATCTTCTCAAGATTTTCTTCATGAAAAATAGAATGAAAGATTCCACAGATTATGCATCAGAAACTCTTTTGTATAATGAAGATTTCCACGCTGATTTGTACCACCAAAATCTCTTATCACAACAGCTCAAAAGGTTGCACAAAAGCGCAACAATCAAATCATAACATTCTCATTGAGTGTTCTGTTCACAAATGTTAGGACATCATGAACTAAAATCGTGCAACATTAAGAATAACCACATGCAGAATGTTAAGATCATATGTCAAGACATCATATAGGACACCTTGTGATAACACAAAGTTTTACCAAAATTGCTACCAATCATAGAACTAACAAACTCCCCTTTTGGCAAATTTTGGTTAAAACAACCAATAGATCACAAGAGCTTCTAGAACATATCAAAGAGCACAGCAACAGAAAAATAGATATTGCTCCCTCCCCGTCAAACCAAAGTGTAAGCAAAAAAAACAAAAAACAAAACTCCCCCTCAACATCATAACCAGCAGCAGTTAAAACCAAACCTTCTTAAATCTTACCAACAACAACAACTCCTCCTCATACTCTTTCTCCCCCTTTTTAGCCATAAATAAAGGAATCATACTAAGGGAAACACAATAACATAGAATAATTATACATAACCAAATAGAGTTAAGGGTACAGTGAGAACCCAAATAGTACAAGGCAAAAGCATATTAAGTGCAAGAAGAACAAATTCTGAAACAACAAACAAAATAATCCATAAACCTAAGAGCATCATAGCCAAGCATCATCAGTTCTCTTCCTCAGACCCAGAACTTTCATCTTCATAATCAGTTGTAGACCCAGAAACATGATCACCAGTCTTCTCACCTGAGGCAGAAACCTCTTCATCTTCCTCTTCTTGAACATCAGTAGCCTCTATATCATTTTCTTCATTCTGTTCCAGACCTCTTATCAGAGCTTTCAACTTTAGTTTCCTTGCAGTAGCCACACTAATAACTTTTCCCAATTCCCTGCAGATCTCTTTTAACTCTGAGATAACCCCAGTCTTTGTAGTGGATGTCTTCTTGGAAGATGTCAAGACAATGTCTGGGACATGTCTTCCTACAAACAAGTTATAGTGGAGTGACAGTACAGAGTCCCTTTTACAGACCACATTATTGCTTGAGAGAATCCCAGGATACTGGCTCAAAATAATCCCACAAATCAGAGAAGGGAAAGCAATGGGTAGCTTGACAGCATTAGTAGTGGCATGCTTCATAATTTGATCAAAGATGTAACTTTCATAGTCAAACTTAACTTTGGTACCAACAACAAAAATAAACCTTCCCAAACCAACAGTAATGGTGGAAGTGTGATTGGCAGGCACCCAGTTGGTTGCACCAATCCTATACAGGATAACATACTTCACACTCAGTTGGCCAGCAGATAATTTATCTTTTGAGGGCTATGCAGTAACTTGATTAGCAGTTATCACCTTGCAAACCTGATTGTCATTTACCTCCAGTTCACTAGCCTCTTCCTCATCCCTACCTAGAAACCTGTTAATCACATCAGCAGAAAACTCCGCACATTTTCCTCTCACAAACGCCTTCATGAATTCCTTGCTCTTTTTGTCAGTAATGTGTTCAGGAATGTTCACAATGAATTCCTTAACTAGCATATCATAGCATTTTGAGAAACCAACCACAGTCTTTATCAGCCCAGCATTAGAGATTAGCTTCATGACTTCCTTGATCTCAAGAGTATCCTTGCCTAATTCTCTCTCCAAAGCAACTCTTCTCTGGTACACAAATTTCCACTTTGCCACATTGTCAATGGAATGGAAAGACACATTGTCTAAAGGAGCAGCCGACACAGTATCTGTTGCTCTCTTTGTAGCAGATCTTTTTACAAGAGTGATGTCCTGGACATCATCCTCAACATCTTCATTAGATTTAGTTTCTGACCTAGCCTTTCTTTTCTTAGAGACAGGAGTGACTTTGCTCCAATCTTTAGGGGGTCCAACAACAGTTTTCTTCTTGTTACTCTTAGAGGGAGATTGATCAATCACAGGTTTACCTCTCCTAGTCTTCAATCTTCTGGCAATTCCAAGAGCCACATTCCTAATTAATTCATCATCAGATGGAACATTATCCAGATCTACCACATCATCAGAGTCATTAACCTTCTTCTTACTTTGATCTGAACTACCAGTTTTGTTCCCCACACCAGAGGTACCAGCATCCTTATTAGCATCACCTTCCATCCTTCCTTCTTTAAGCATAGAGTTAGCTAACTTGTGCAGATTATTTGTGTCAGGTTTCTTCTCAGAATGAGGGTCATCAACATCTTTTTCTTCACCTTGGCTAGCAACAGTAGTGGGAATAACATCCATACGAGACAATGGGGTAGAAATCCCAGGGACATTATGGCTTCCATACAGAACCTTAGTAACTAACTTCCTAATGGCTCTATCGACATAAGCACTACCCTCTTTGTTCCTATTTTCAGTTGTTGAATCAAGAGGAGTTTTAGAAGATTTACCTATAGAGGTCCGTTTGGAACCACTTGCATGTGTGGTTGTGGATTTTATCACTTCAGCATCGTTACATGGAACCATGGCTAGAGGAGCAATGTCAAGCACGTCATCAAATGATATGCTCACAGGTTGAGCCTTTGTCTTGGAATCAGACCTAGCAGATTTGGATGAGGTAGAAACTTGTTTTAGAGACATCTTGAGTTTTTTGTGAGTGAGAGAATGGGGTTTAAGCAAAGGTTCAAGCAGAGAATGGGGTTCAAGTAGAGGTTCAAGCAGAGAATGGGGTTCAAGCAGAGGTTCTGTAAAGGTATAGGAGATGAACGGGCAGTTGGAATGAAAAGTGTGGTTAGGATAGCGTATGGAAGTGACTTTTAATAATAAGTGATGTTGAGACATCTTTATTTTTGGAAAATACCAAACCTCTTGAATGATATTTCCACTAAACAATAATTGCTACAAATTCTCATAAATGCAAATCCCTAATTTCCCTCTTAAAATTTCAAATTGACTAGCATCCAATGCCTTAGTGAAGATATCAGCTAGTTGCTTTTCTGTAGTAACATGTTCTAAAGTAATGATTTTATCTTCAACAAGCTCCCTTATAAAATGGTGACGGATATCAATATGCTTGGTTCTGCTGTGTTGAATAGGATTTTTGGAGATGTTTATAGCACTTAGGTTGTCACAATATAATGTCATGACATCTTGTGTGACATTATATTCAGTCAACATTTGTTTCATCCAAACCAGTTGAGAACAGTTACTCCCAGCAGAAATCTACTCAACTTCTGCAGAAGATAGAGAGACACAATTTTACTTCTTGTTGAACCATGATATGAGATTGTTCCCCAAAAAGAAGCAACCTCCTGATGTGTTTTTCCTATCATCAACACTTCCAGCATAATCAGCATCACAATAACCAGACAACACATAGCCAGATCCATGAGTGTATAGCATTCCATACTCACTTGTTCCATTAATATACTTCAGAATCCTCTTTACTTGATTGATATGACTCGCTTTGGGTTCAGCTTGATATCTAGCACATACACCTACAGCAAAGGTAATGTCAGGCATGCTTGCTGTAAGATATAACAAGCTCCCTATCATACTTCAATAGAGACTTTGATCCACATTAACACCCTTTTCATCTTTAGACAGCTTAAGATGGGTAGGTGCATGTGTTCTCTTGTGACTGGCATTCTCCATCCCAAACTTCTTAACTATATTCTTGGCATATTTGCTCTGGGATAATAGTATAGAATCTTCCATCTGTTTCACTTGCAACCTAAGAAAATAGGTTAATTCACCAACAAGGCTCATTTCAAATTTTGACTGCATTTGCTGGACAAAATGTTGGACCATCTCATTAGACATCCCACCAAACACAATATCATCAACATATATTTGCATGAGTTTTTCTCCTTCTTCCTTGATAAACAATTTCTTATCTATACCACCTTTTCTGTATCCATTATCAACAAAAAATTATGTTAGTCTTTCATACCAAGCTCTAGGAGCTTGCTTCAGTCCATATAGAGCTTTCTTCAACTTATAAACATGATTGGGAAAAGTTAGATCAATGAATCCCTTAGATTGTTCCACATAGACTTCCTCATTTAGGTATCCATTTGAGAAGGCACTCTTAACATTCATATGAAGCAGCTTAATTTTCAGAATGCAGGCAACTCCCAAAAGCAGTATGATAGATTCAAGGCGAGCTACAGGGGCAAAAGTTTCATCAAAGTCAGCCCTTTCAATATGAGTGTATCCCTGTGCAACCAGTCTGGCTTTGTTCCTGGTGACCACTCCTTTTTCATCAGACTTACTCTTGTAAACCTATTTTGTTCCAATCACATTTGTTCCTTCAAGTCTTAGAACAAGATCCCATACTTCATTTCTCTTGAATTTCCCTAGCTCTTCTTGCATGGCATTTTTATCCATAATTCATCAGTTAATGCCTCTTTGATATTTTTTGGCTCAATTTTAGACACAAAGCAAGAGCTTGTAATAACTTCTCTGGATTTAGTAGTAACCCCCTTATTTAGATCACCTATGATAAGATCCATAGGATAGTCTTTCTGAATTATGGTAGAGGGTCCTTTGTTAACCAGTTCAGGTTCAGATTCTGTATTAGTAGGACTGGGATCAGTGTCTTTGTTTGTAGACTCTTCTGAGGTATCAAGGGATGTTCCAACATCTTCTAGGACATCAATCTCCTTATGCACATCATCAACAACAACATTGATGGACTCCATCATAGCTTTAATTCTAGAGTTGAATACTCTATAGGATCTGCTGTTAGTAGAATAGCCCAAAAATATTCCTTCATCACTCTTTGGATCCATCTTTCTTCTTTGGTCACGATCTGCCAATATGTAGCATTTGCTTCCAAACACATGGAAGTATTTGACAGTAGGCTTTCTTCCCTTCCATATATCATACAAGGTGGTCATGGTTCCTATTCTTAGGGTTACTCTATTATGAATATAGCAGGTAGTGTTCATAGCTTCAGCCCAAAAGTGGTAAGGAAGCTTCTTTGCATGGACCATAGCTCTAGCAGATTCTTGGATAGTTCTATTCTTTCTTTCCACAATTCCATTTTACTGTGGAGTAATGGGAGAAGAGAATTCATGGCTAATCCCTTCAGCTGAGCAAAATTCATCAATTTTTTATTTTCAAATTCCTTCCCATGATCACTTTTGATTCTAACAACATTGCTCTCCTTTTCTCTTTGAATTCTTTGATAGAGATCTTGGAACACATCAAACACTTCAGATTTTTCTCTTATAAAATTCACCCAAGTATATCTGGAAAAATCATCCACCACCACATAGGTATACTTCTTTCCACCAAGACTCTCCACCTGCATAGGTCCCATTAAGTCCATGTGGAAGAGTTCCAACACTTTTGAAGTAGTGAGATGTTTGATCTTCTGGTGTGACATCCTAGTTTGCTTTCCAATTTGGCATTCACCAAAGAATTTTCCTTCTTCAATCTTTAGCTTAGGAATTCCTCTAACAGCTTCCATGGAGATGATCTTCTTCATCCCTTTTAGATGTAAATGACCAAGTTTCTGGTGCCACAGTTTCATTTCATCTTCTTTGGCTAACGCATATTTAGAATCTTGAGTAACCCATAAATAGCAGTTGTCCTTAGATCTGAATCCCTTCATGATCACTTCATTCTTCTCATTTGTAACCAAGCATTCAGATTTAGTGAAGTTGACCTTGAGTCCTTGATCACACAGTTGACTGATGCTAATTAAGTTGGCAGTTAATCCTTTAACCAGAAGCACATTGTCAAGGTTTGGAACTCCTAAGCAGTTTAATTTTCCAACCCCCTTGATTTCACCCTTAGCTCCATCACCAAAAGTCACATAGCTAGTAGAATGGGATTTGATGTCTACTAAGAGATTTTTAATTCTTGTCATGTGTCTGGAGCACCTACTGTCAAGATACCAATCTTCCTTAGCTGAGACTTTGAGGGACATATAAGCTATCAAACTGGTAGCAGCAGCTTTAGGAACCCATTGCTTCCTATTAGAAGGAATGTTGTGATTAGGTCTAGATTGAGGAATAATTTTAGGATATCCATGTCGCCTGAAGCAGAAAGGCTTTATGTGACCAAATCGTCCATAGTAACGACATCTCCATATTTGAAATCTTCCTCTTGGGTGGTTGGGTTGTCTTCTACCATGATGTTGAAACATCTGATGTGACATATTTCGCTTAGGCCCAGAAGAATTATGGTGTGAAGAGGGATTACAGACTGAAGATGGTTTCTTTTCTCCATCAAACCATATCCCAGTCATGTCTTCTACCCTTTTTCCAGCTTGAAGGATTTCATCAAAAGTGTTAGTACCACTGTTCAGCATTCTAACAGACTTAGACATTTGATCAAGTTGGGAATTCAGCAGTGTAACTTCATTATTCAATTCAGAGATAGTTTTAAGATGTTCTTGCTTTTCAGCCTTCAGTCTGATTATAAGTTTCTTCTGTTTTTCTCCTTGATGACATACTTCTTCACTTCTAAGACACGGCTCTTTGTAGAAAGCTGCAAGTTCTTCAAAGGTTAATTCATCATCACTAGATTCTTCATCAGCGTTGTATCTCCCAGTCAAAGTAGTCACATGTTTAGCAAATTCTTCTTCAAGATCACTTTCAGAATCCTCATCAGTCCAAGAAACAACTAGGCTCTTCTTTTGTTTCTTGAGATAAGTAGGGCATTCATCTCTAATGTGACCAATTCCTTCACATCCATGGCACTGAACCCCTTTGCTTTGAGTGGATTTTTCTTCAGACCTTGTTCTTCTACCAGCATCATTAGACCTGTTGATGTCATAAGAGTTGTTCTTGACATTAGGTCTTGACTTCATATCCATCCTATTCATTACCTTGTTAAACTGTCTTCCAAGGAGCATTATAGCATTGGATAAGCTTTCATCAGTATCCCCATCAGATTCATCCTCTCTATTTTCAGCATTGGACACAAAGGTTATGCTCTTTTTCTTATCAGATTTGTCACTTATCCCTACTTCAAAGGTTAAAAGAGATCCAATAAGTTCATTCATCCTCATCTTGCAGATGTCTTGAGCTTCTTCTATGGCAGTAACTTTCATATCAAATCTCTTGGGAAGAGACCTGAGAATCTTTCTTACAAGCTTTTCTTCTGACATCTTTTCACCTAGGGCACTTGAAGCATTAGCTATTTCAAGAATATTCATATGAAAATCATGTATACTTTCATCATCTTTAATCCTTAGGTTTTCAAATTTTGTAGTTAGCAATTGAAGTCTTGACATCTTTACCTTAGAAGTACCTTCATGAGTAGTTTTGAGTATCTCCCAAGTGTCTTTAGCAACTTCACAATTGTTCACCAATCTAAATGTATTTCTATCAATTCCATTGAATAAGGCATTCAAGGCTTTAGAATTTTCAAGAGCCAATTCATCCTCCTCCTTAGTCCATTCTTCCTCAGGCTTCAGGTCAGATGTAGCTTTTCCATCTTTCCCAACAGTCACAGGGTGTTCCCATCCTTTTATGACAGCTTTCCAAGCCTTACTATCTAATGATTTCAAGAAGGCCACCATGCGAGGTTTCCAATAATCATAATTATTCTCATCCAGAACAGGTGGTCTGTTCACAAATCCTCCTTCTTTGTCCATAGTACCAGAAAGTATCGTCCCTAGATCTTACCCAGAACCTGAGCAGGATGCCTGCTCTGATACCAATTGAAATTCTGGTATTGGATATGAGATGTCGAAAGAGATGTCACGACACTAATGTCTGAACAGTTACCAATATATGAACAAGATAAAAAAACATTTAACAATAGTAAAGAGACACAGGAAATTGTTAACCCAGTTCAGTGCAAGCACACCTACGTCTGAGGGCTACCAAGTTAGGAAGGAAATTCACTAAATAGAATTAGTTTGAAGATTCACAGCAAACACTCTCTAGTTTACAATCTTTGCACCTAATCTCTACCCTTGTAATTGCTATCTAAGACACTCTTAGATATGAGACACCTCGCAGTGATAACAGATTAATAAAATATAGAAGATACTCTTCAAAGACAATACTTGATCTTGCTTAAAAGCTTCAATCAAGAACAATGCACTCTTGCTTAAAAGCTTAGAGTGGACAACTTACAACTCAAAGACTCGGTCCAATTCACACATAAAGGTGATGAGTGAGTGGCTCACAATTAACACTAACACACAAAGCTAAAAACTTATTCCTTACGCAATGCACTAACTTAACCCTAGCTTCTCTAATCTTCAAAATAGGATTGTAAAGTCTTTATATAGTAACACTTTGATCGGGCTTAGGCATTAGCAAAAATTACCTCTGATTTGATAAAATTGAATCAGATGATTCTTCAAATCTTTTCATAATTAACATCAAGAAAATAGAACCAAATCAAATATGATCAAATCAATTTAACCTTCAAATCTTCTCAAGATTTTTTGCATGAAAAGTAGAACGAAAGATTCCACAGATTATGCATCAGAAACTCTTTTGTATAATGAAGATTTCCATGTTGATTTGTACCACCAAAATCTCTTATCACAACAGCTCAAAAGGTTGCACAAAAATGCAATAGTCAAATCATAACATTCTCACTGAATGTTCTGTTCACAAATGTCAGAACATCATGCTTGACATCATGAACTAAAACCCTGCAACATTAAGAGTAACCACTTGTAGAATGTTAAGATCATATGTCAAGACATCCTATAGGACACCTTGTGATAACACAAAGTTTTACCAAAATTCCTGCCAATCATAGAACTAACACATGGTTTCATAAGTGGCTATGATACCACTTAAGAGAAATCACAATGTAAAACGCATCAGAAAATAAAAATTTCCCTTAAATTGGTCCTCACGAGTGCTAAATGAAGAACAACGTCTCTACTTAATCCACACGAACAGACGGCCTTCAATTCTCAATGCTAGCTCCTACGAATGAATATTTTGAAAGAGAGAGAGAGAGAGAGATATTACAGTAAGGGTTTCACAAACCTAATTTCATCAAGTGTGAAAGCTTCTAAGAAGAGTTCTATTTATAGAACCACTTATATGGACAATAAGTTGAAAAAGTTCAACTTAAATGTTGTATAATAATAATACTATATTGTTAAAATTATTATTATTATAATAAACACAATTTTATTATAATAATAATAATAATAATAATAATAATAATAATAATAAAGTAATAATAATAATAACAACAAAGTAGTAGTAATAATAATAATAATAATTATTATTATTATTATTATTATTATTATTATAGTTATTATTATTATATTATACAATGTTTCATATTCCACTTAAGTACATCATACCTTATAATGTTCCTTAATTCTCTAAAGTATACCGTATCTTACGACATACCATATTTTACTTATTCATTTTATCCATCATCATCTATCCTTATGTGTGTGACCTTGTAGGTTTTTGTGATGTTTACAATTATACTAAATCACATATTTAATATAATAAACAGTGAGCGGTATCTAATTACACATCTCTGCTACCTAATTCACGAAAAATATCATGTTATCTGAAAATATCTTCTCATGATGATATTATTGTGTATTACCTTTTTGCCTTTATGTCTATATTGACCATAAGGCATAAACCGTATAACCTTTGTCTAGTTCAATTTTAAGCCCTTAGACATTTATTCTGATAGAAAAATTCCATCTAAGTCGCTCATATCCCTTTGTATTTTTTGTAGAGTCGGATGGAAATTATGATTTTCATGCTATTAGTGATTTTCTTAGGTGGGGAGAGCAATGTTGGTCATTGAGTCAAACGTAGAGTGAAGTTTTTTACAACAGTAGTGTGTTCCAAATTCTTCTACAACTCAATTTTAGAAGTTAAAAATTCATTAGGAATATATAATTTTAGTGTTTAGAGTCGTGATAAGTGGATGGTCATTTCTGATATGAGTTATCCAATTGTTTATGTGTACAATATTATATTGGTTACCTTGTTTAAGAATCTAACATCACCTTTTTCCACTTATGTTATAGCCATTTTTGTTTTCAACGTATTGCAGTTGTCAACAATAGTCATTGGATTATGTTAAAGTTAAGGTCTAATTTCCCATGACCTGGCCTCTAGGCATTTACTATTAGAGAGGAAATTATTGTGAAGATACAAGAGAATGAAAAACAACATATGGGTCGCACAAGACATTGGAAACATGAGACCACAGTACATGCACTAAAGAGGTAACATGCAGATCTGAAAGAACCGATAATTGAACTTGGTGAAGATTGAAACATTTAAATGATTGAAATTGCACCAATACTTTTGTATGGTGGAAATTACACCAACACTATTGTATGTTAAATTTATGTTAATATGCCATTAAGTTTATATTAATTTTATGCTATGTTAGATTTATGTTAATTCTATGATACGTTAAGTTTATGTTAAGATGTTTTGTTAACTTCATGAAAATTTTATATTATGTTAACAGTTTGTTGAAATTATGTTAACTTTATGATATGTTATGAATCTGTTTAGTAAGACAAAAACAAGCTTTTAGTTTATAGCTTTTACCTTTTTAATTTATTTTGATTAAAACGTTCTATTTGATAATTGTTTTTTAGCTTTTAACTTATAGTTTTTTAATTCATTTTTAACTTTTTTTTTTTAAACTATTTAAAGTAACTTTTGAGTTTGATTATGATAGGCCACAGAGTTCTAAGCTCAATAAGCTTATTAGGGAAAGGAAAAAACTCTTTTGGTTTAAAGATTTTTATCATTATTAAGTGAGGTTGTCTTTAGTATTTTATCTTTAATGGGTTTAAAATAATTCTTATGTTGGCTCATGACCCATAGTTTAGAAACCCTAGTATTTATATTGTAATGTTGCCTCTTTATGGCTAAAAAGAAAATATATGTTCAAGCTATTTTAAGTTTATCTTCCTTTTGATTATTCAGATTTGATACTATCCTAGTGTAGATTTAACGTTGGTGCTTTTATTATTGCATCTCAATCCTTCCATGCCTCCCCCCCCCCCCCCCCCCCAAACCACCTAATCCTTCCTCTAAGGAACTTATAGAGGAAGCTGTCCAAATCTCCACCATCCACCTAAACAATGCTATGAGAGAAACTCAAGAACAAATAGATGAGAGATTTGAAAAGCATGCTACAAATCTGGCTCAGTTAGCACAGCAAGTGGGACAGATTAATATAAGGCTGGAAAATGACAAGACTGTTGAAGATTCCATATATAAATCTCTCATGAATGTTCTTAACAAGATTGCTAAGCAAAAAAGAACATGTTCCTGCTACAGTTCTATCAAGAGCAAGCTCCTCAGGTATATCCCAAAATTTCCCTTCTATTTCTGTGGTTTCCACCCCCATTTACCCAGAATTTTACCCCTACCCAATCCCCATTACGTCATTCTGCTATGTTCTCTAACTCCCCATCACAACCTACTATTATTGTTCACCCGCGTGCTACTGTAGCACCGACCCCACCACCTTTTTCCATCATACATTTCATCACCTACCCCATTTGTTTCATCACAGCCCTATGCTATCCCATATCTGCCCCAAATTCCCTATACCAAATCCCTAACATTCCACCATTACCCCCTTTTCGAACACCTAAACTTAAACTTGCTATGTTTGATGGTTCTAATCCATTGGAATGGTTATTTCAAGCGGATCAATTTTTCAGTTTTTACAATTTACCACCAGAAAATCGATTATCGTTGATTTCTTTTTATATGAAAGAGGATGCTTTTGGTTTAAATGGATGCACCAAAATCATCTTTTAACAGATTGGTTTTCCTTTATAAGGGGTTTGGAATTACGTTTTGGTCCCTCTACTTATGACAACCACCAGGCTGAGTTATTTAAATTTCACCCCAAACACTTAAGTTTAAAGGCTTGATTGGTGGACTTCAGGTTATGGTCCTAATGGATACGGACAGCACTCATAACATCCTTCAACCAAGGATTGCCCACCATCTTAATCTCCAAACTACCTTTATTCCCCAATTTTCAGTTATGGTTAGAAATGGATCTCATCTCCAATGTGAGGGCATTTATAACAATGTCAAACATACTTTACAAAACAAGCCATTTTCACTTCCCTTCTACCTTTTACCAATTGAGGGTGCAGATGTTGTTTTAGGCATGGCATGGCTACGCACTCTTGGACCCATCAATGTTGATTTCTCCATTCCATCTATTACCTTCACTCACCAAGATACACTAATTACCCTCAAAGGCGACCCAAAAACTCTACCATCCTTAACAACCTTTCACCAACTTCGCCATCTTATTCACACAGATTTCATTGCTTCCCTCCACCTCATGACTTTCCTACCTACTGAAACAGGAAACCAACTCAAACAACCAATCCAATCAGTACCTTCTAAATCCGAACTTCACTCGCCCAACCCATTGAACCACCAAATGTTTCTCAAACCACCAATTCTCCACTCGACCCTAACATTGTCAGTCTCATTGAAAAATACCCAATTGTCTTACATGGATCCCTAAGCCTTCCACCTTCTAGACCTTATAACCACCGTATTCCCCTACTTCCATCTACTGCACCTATTAATGTTAAGCCATACAGATACCCACACTCCCAAAAAGAAGCCATGACCTCCCTCATTCAGGATATGTTAAGGGAAGGCATCATTATCCCTAGTAACAGTCCTTTTCCTCTCCAGTCCTTCTTGTCAAGAAAAAGGATGGCAGTTGGCAATTTTGTGTTGATTACCGCGCCCTAAACGCAGTTACAATCAAAGACCGCTTCCCTATCCCAACTATTGATGAACTTTTAGATGAGTTGGGCAATGCAAAAATATTTACCAAGATAGATCTACGCTCAAGTTATCATCAAATACGAGTTTCATCGGAAGATACTCATAAAACGGTGTTTCGAACATTTGACGGCCATTACGAGCTCCTAGTTATGCCCTTTGGTATAACAAATGCACCATCTACATTTCAATCTGCTATGAACGAACTGTTAAGACCTTACATTCAACGGTTTGTTTTAGTATTCTTTGATGATATACTCATTTTCAGCTCATCCATGAGCGACCACTTGGTTCATTTAGATATCATTTTTAATGTTTTAAAGTCCAATTCATTTCTTGCAAAATTTTCAAAGTGTGTTTTTGCAGTTAACAAGGTGAATTATTTGGGTCATGTTATATCAGAAGGTAGTGTTGCTGCAGATCCAGAAAAAATTCAGGCAATAGTGGATTGGCCGGTGCCACGTTCTCTCACGGCATTGCGGGGTTTCCTCGGTCTCACTGGTTTCTATAGACGCTTTGTGCGCCACTACGCCACTCTCGCCGCTCCTCTCAACGATTTATTACGTTCTACTAAATTTTCATGGAGTACAAAGGCTGCTTTGGCCTTTACAAAATTGAAAAAAGAAAATGACCGACATGTCGGTGCTGGCTTTGCCAGACTTCACAAAAACATTTATCATTGAGTCAGATGCTTCTGGAGTTGTAATTGGTGCAGTCCTCTCCCATAATGGCCATCCCCTCGCCTTTTTCAATAAAAAAATGTGCCCCGGTATGCAGTTCAGTTCTGTCTATGTCCGTGAGATGTACGCTGTAACAGAATCATTCAAAAAATGGCGTCAATACTTAATTAGTCAGAAGTTTCAAATTTACACAGATCAAAAGAGTTTAAAGGATCTCCTAATGCAAAGAATTCAAACGCCAGAACAACAAAAGTGGGCTTCAAAACTACAAGGGTTCAATTTTGAAATTTTTTACAAACCTGGTCGATCGAACCTTGTAGCAGATGCTTTAAGCCGCAAGTTTTCCACTCAAGAACATCCTCTTCTAATGGTTATCTCGTCCGCAATTCTCGATCTGGTCACCCACCTCCACCATTACTATGCCACAGATTTGGACATCCAAGAGTTAGTGAAAAACACGACTCAGAGGGAAAAAATGACTATATGTTTTCCAAAGGACTACTACTTTTCCGAGAAAGACTGTACATACCTTTTAATCAATTACGGTTGGCACTGTCGCTACTGCGAAAATCGGTGCCGGCAAGACAGAAGAGTCGCCACCGTACGTTATTTATCCCAAAGGAGGGAAAGGAAACGCTCGAAGTAAACCTACCGCAAAGACGGGAAAGGAATGGTTATCGCAACCAAATCCTGGATTTGGGAGTCGGTTACGCAAGGGGAAGGTATTAGCACCCCTCACGTCTGTCGTACTCGACGGGATCCACGCTTGTTTTCTAGTACGGATTGTTATTCTATCTATTCTACAGGTCAAGGGTTAAAAGAAAATAAAATGACTCGGCAAAGTATCGCACTTTATGCCTACGTATTCCCGTCTGGAACGAGAAATCAGAGTCAACGTAGTTCGCCTACCTACGGGAAAGGAGGGGAAGGTTGCTCGCTAGGATATCGCATCCTATGCCTACGTACTTTCATACAGCATGAAAGATCAGAGTAAACGTAGTTCGGGCCACGTACGACACAAGTCTGTCTTGATTGTTTTTATTCCTTCTAAAAAAAGGGTTTTTCTGATTAACAGTCCAAGCGGACAAAAATTGACGTTTTGATGAGTTCACATTCTTTTACGGAAGAAGTGTCTTTTATTGGGTTTGAAATCTTATTGTGTTTTTTGATTGTTTTAAGATGAGAAGAGAAACAGCAACTCTAACCTATGGTTGAAAAGGGAATCAAACTAACCTAATGTTATCATGCATGGGTTAAGACCTAATGTCTATCATGTTCCTCTCTTGCGCAGAGAGAAACAGAGATCCTAAGGGATAAACGGAAACAGAAACAACGGATACAATAAAACAGTAAAATATGCATGAATGCAGCAGTACAAGCTAGGCAAGGGAGTCCTACTCTACCTCGAACCTCGAAAACAACAGGCAGAAGCGAACGAAATTCACTTCCAACCTAACAGATTAATTGGCAAACAATACAGTCCGGGAAACTCAAACAATACATCAAAAGCTTCTAAACAGCAAAAATAAACAGTAAACAACAACTCTACACAGCAAGCTCCATCAACATCTTCAAGCAAAGTCTTCATCAACAAGCTTCCATCAAGCATCTATCTTCAAGGAGGAAAACTCTAACAGTAATCATCTTCAACAGCTTCAAGCAGCAGGGCTTCAAACAGCAGCAGTCACATGCACAGCTTCAACAGCACAATCTTCAAACAATGACTTCTATCTTTAATCTTTCATGGCTTTTCTTCAAATCAATCTCTCCAGGATGAGGAACAATTAATAGGATGAATTGGGATGTTAAACAGTTAGTTGACCACCAAAGGTGGCAAACAGACTGTTAACAAAATGTAGAATGTTTCTCTCAAGAGTTGTATCTCTTAGATACTGTCACCAAGCCTTCCAAAGGAAGGGGGTGAGTATCCTAAAGAGACTCTGAATCATAGAGAGGGATGGAGGCAAACAAAGCCATCCATGTTTAAGAATCGAATTTCTACTCTAAGCTCTACCTAGCTCCTAGTTCCTGTAGTCTTCAACAGCAACCAGCAATCCTAGCAAGCAACAATCTTCATCAACTCTTGAACTTGTTCTTCAATCCTTGACTTTTTCTTTGTCTTCAATGCTTCACCATCCATGGTCTTCAATCCAAGCCCAAACCTCAAGCAAGCCCAACAAGCCCAAATAACAAGCAATAACCCCAAAACGGGCACACCATACAATCAAACAATTACAAAAATATACTAAATATATTAATATAATAGGGGAAATTCTAATATTTATTCTAAGGGATCTACTACACTTACCCATAATACCCCTATAGTCCCATATTCTAATTCAACCTAAAAAGCCCAAAAAGAAATTGTTTTGTTGCACCTAAGTTATGCTTAACCCTAAAATATTCTAAGTTTTTTATTACACCATATCTATTTCAACATTTTTTTGTTACCATTTTTATTCTAAAGTTTTATCACATTATACTAAGGGAAACCCTAAAGTATATTAATATCTATATTATCAAGATCGAAGATCAAACACTATATCAACTTCTAAGGGGTCTAAACAATTCCTAACATGCAAGGGGTCAAAGTTAACCATCAATTGAGAAGGTCTTAATCAACAACCCTAAAACAGAACCAAATTACATCTAGAAAATCTACAAAAATTCCTAAGGTAACATGCAAGTGTGAGCAACAATCTACCAAAAGATCTAAGCAAGAATCATCACCAATTGAGAGAACAAAATTCTACAAAACAGCGGTATCAAATATGCAAAGCAAACATCATGCAAAATACTCATCAGAATGTAAAATGCAAAAGAAATGGGAAAACAATCCACAAAAATCTAAGAAAAATTATACAATATCCTGAAGATGTTATTAACCTATGGTAAAAAAATTAAAACCAAACTATAAAGTTAAGGTCACTTTCTAAGGGAAAACCTATAAAGTGTCCAGGAAACATTCAGATGGCGATGGCTCTGAAAAGCGGATTCAAAACTAAACTTAGAGTCGTCTAGAAATTCCAATAAAATTTCTGGGGAACCCTATGCATATCATCTAAAACATATCCAAAAATCAGCTCAAAATCATGAAGCATTTAAGAGAACAAAATTAAACAAAACAGATGAACAGTTATGTACCCCAATGGATATTAGCACGAAATAAAAATCATAACTAAATCAAAAAATATATAAAAAATGCAAACTCAGCGCCTAAAATTTCTTAAGATAATTAAGATCTGTAGAAAAAAGTTTCATAATTTCTTGAACATTTTTACTATTTTTTACGCAATAAAAGAAAACAGGCCTCAAAACAGAAAAAGAAAAAGAAAAAGGGAATGAAGAAAATCTCCAAATTAACAATCCTAAAATCATCCATAGGTGTTCATGATCCTAACCGCATGAGAATTTCTAATTATCTCATCCTAAATCCATGGGAAAGTGAAGGTTTACATACCTTGATCGGAGCTTCGAAACGGAGTATCTTCGGCTCTTTTCGTACTTCCGAAAGCTTCAAATTCGTTCAACAATATGCAAGGAAAGTGCTACAATCTTCGAATCGAACCGAAATCACCTTGAATGAAGAATCACCACTTGATTTGCTCTCTTGAAAAATTGATATGCTCTCTTCCAATCCAACTCCAATCAATCACCAACCTTGCTTCAAATGAGTTTCTAAACATTTATAGAGATGATTGGAATATTCTAGAAATGAAGTCCAAGCCCAAAATAATAAAATCCATTTCCCTTGGAACTTTCTAGATTATTCATGTATCTTCCCTTGGAAATGTCTAGATTGTTCATGTATCTTGCCTTGGAAGTTTCCAACCAAAATAGCCTTCCAAATGCCTTGTTAAGTGGTTTGGATTAGTGACTTACATTTCAAGTAACCACTTTTACAAAGCAAGTCATGAAATTATTGCTCAATTCAAAAATGTGCCAATGCCATTGTCTTTAAAATGCATCTTACAATCAAATTGGTATGTCATATGGCTTGTTTGTGACCTCTAACCCAAAATTTGATTTTTTTTCCACCACTTTATTTGACTTATTCCCCTTTTTTAGGCCATTTTTATCACTTTTTGATACAAGCCTTTTTAACATCTCATGACCTCCTTCCTAGCCTTAAAACATCATTCTAAGCAACTTTGATGTCGAAGATTTTTCCATTTGAAGCTTGGAAGTAGGAGATATGGCCTTATGCTTGAAATGACCTATAACCTCCAAATAACCAAAATGCCCTTGGCTTGTCAAGATCATAAGTAGAGCTCCACAAATCAGATTGAGGTATACCATACCTTTCTAGAAATCTAAGATCATGGGGAACAACTTTCATGTTGGCCAAAGATCCATTAGAGACTTGTATCTTGAATTATTCTGCCTGGAAGTTTGCCCTAAATAAGGGGATTTTACTCAGAAACCCTAATTCAGAAACTTCTCTTCTTCTTGATTTCTTTTGATTTCTCCTTGGCACAACACCACATCCATATCCACATATCAAATGATGGATCCCCCATTTTTCACACAGGCCTTGATGTCCCTTCAATCAAGTATTTGACCTAGGGTTGACCTAAGGTTGACCCGGATGAAACCCTAATTGACTGTCTTCAACTGCAGCTCTTGTAATCACATCAATGACTTGTCTCACTTTCAAAATGACCCTCTAGGTCTTACATGATGTCTATATACATTCCATGCTTTCAATTCATAGTCCACAACTTCTCTGATGATCTTCAAACCCCCTCAAGATAGGAGAAAAACCCACTGATTGGTCCACTAACTTCTCAAGCTTCAATTTCTTTCTGATGACTTGGATAGGCTTGAATTTGAATAAGAACCTCTTGATATGCTCATAGAGATAAGAATGGCACTTGGTCCCTTGTTGGATGGCTTGCCCATGCTATGCTATGCAGATGAATGAATTATGTACATGACCTAATATGACCTAATATGCAAATGCTAAAGCTATGAGACATAAAATCAGGTGAAATAAGTTGGTCAAATTTTGGGGTGCAACAGCTGCCCCTATTCAAACGATTTCGACCCGACTGGGTGAAATGCCCGGAGCCTTCAGACAATCGAGGTACGAAACGGTTGAATACCAATAAACCCGGAAATTTGCCAACTGCAAAACAAACTACACCACTACTTGGGGAATACTATTTACAAATCTGATTTCAACACCATCTTGTCAATACTGAGATAAACTTATTGGTTTCACCGGAAGAAGACTTTTGTATGAATGCAACTCTATTTTGTCGTGGGACACATACTATGCTCCCTACGGGGAAATCATCCGCCTATCCAATACGGGAATATATCTTTGTTTATAACTGCAAAGAAATCGTCATCCGCCTATCTGACACGGGAACACATTACTATCGAACTCATCGGGAACCTTCATCTGCCCATCACGCAGGAAATCTCTTCTCTTTTTTTTCGGAAAGATCTACTTCTGCCCATCACACAGGAACATCTTCGTCGGGCGCCGATGCCGGGGAAATCTTCGTCTGCCCATCACACAGGAAAATCTTCGTCTGCCCATCACACAGGAAAATCTTCGTCTGCCCATCACACAGGAAAATCTTGGTATGCCCATCACACAGGAAATCTACTTCTGCCCATCACACAGGAATGTCTTCGTCTGCCCATCACACAGGAATTTTGACTTCATCTGCCCATCATACAGGAATGTCTTCGTCTGCCCATCACACATGAATTTTGACTTCATCTGCCCATCACACAGGAACATCTTCGTCTGCCCATCACACAGGAATTTTGACTTCATCTGCCCATCATACAGGAATGTCTTCGTCTGCCCATCACACAGGAATTTTGACTTCATCTGCCCATCATACAGGAACATCTTCGTCTGCCCATCACACAGGAATTTTGACTTCATCTGCCCATCATACAGGAATGTCTTCGTCTGCCCATCACACAGGAATTTTGACTTCATCCGCCCATCATACAGGAACATCTTCTTCTCGGACATAGCTTATTTGCCTATTCTTTGCAGTAACTAACTCCGCTGAGGGATATTCCGAGAATAACTGTCAAACACTCGTCTCGATAACAAGTGGCTACCTCTGAACTTTGATTTCATGAAAACCTCGTGCCAATGCACAACAATCTTGCAGAAAAACATCCTGCTGGCCGGGTACAACAATGCCTCAATTGGCAACTCTGTGGGGAACAATAAACTGAACTACATCACACGTCTCCGGGCGAGACCTCGATTGTCTAGTACCATCTGATCTTTAGAACTCCATACTCCTATTGAGACAACACCTGAAAGCAAAGAGTCAACCAACCTGATCTATGTTTCAAAATGTGTATGTTTGATAATGGCGTAATGCTCCATACAATATGGAAATGCTACGCGTTTTATTTGGTAAATGCGAATATGACATTATATGCCAATGCAAATGCAGGTTCAAACTGCTGGGGACAAGCTCTAACGAGCTTGCTTCATCAATCTTGTCGTTGAGGACAAATAACACCATGCTGGGGAGTGAACGGGTATCACGAAGTATTCTGGCAAAATAAATGCCAGGACATACAACCAACTCTACTGGGGAGAGATCTAAACTTTAATTTCCACTGGGAGGAAAGAAAATTCTTGCTGAATAGAGAGAACTCCGCTGGGGGGAAGAAACGACTCTCTTGGAGACAAAACTGGCTCCGCTGGGGGGAGAATAAAGGATCCTACTGGGAAGGAAACCTCTGCTGGAGAGAGTAGACGACCCTACTGGGGATAATGGATCTTCCTTGAGGAATGTACATTGTCTGAGCACAGCCTGCCAACCTGGAATCACTACTCTGAGGCTAAACAACTCTGGTCGGGATAGAAAGTCCTTGTGGAGGAAATCATACTGTCTGAATACAAATCACAATCTTGAGATCATCAATCTTGTCGAATATGGGTGCCCCTGCTGGGTAAAGCAAACCATCTAGCCATAATTTACGAACTCGGAACTATCACTACACCGAGGACAACCATCTACTATGGTGAACTATCTTTCCGGCCCAACTTTGACCTGGTCTAACACCTTGAGAACCCTCTCGATTGGGGATTGCACCTACACATGCTCAATTCTGTGGGGAGTACCAATCTGCTGGAGATATCTCTATTAAGACACTCCTCTGGGGAATCAACCTGGTCCTTCAATAAAGGGGAGCACCATTTCAACTTCTGGGAACATGACCTGCGTGGAGACTCGCGTCGATTATAATCAAATCTTTCATCAAGCACCTCTGGCCAGGCTATAATTTTCTGATCGTCCGCTTTCTCGGAACTCCGCTTCGGGGATACTAACATGCCTCAGTCTGTATTCTTGAATACTTTTTCTCGAAAGGAAATCCTAGTCAGGACTCTATCTTGAAATAGCTTGCCCCTGAATCTGCAACAATTTTGAAATAGACCCTACAGTCTTTGTATCCTGACGGCCAGACATGAACTGCTTCTACATCTCGAACCTCGAAGAGGTGTTTCAACAACATAATTTTCGTGCTCTTAGGGTGACCTGCCCCGGTCTCGCAATAATCCTTTGTCCCTGATTGACTGATTCGTGGAACAGTGCCTATAGCTGCGAGAGATTTGCCAAATCTCGACCTGATTGCCCCAGATTAACTGATTCTAGGATGACTGACTCTACTGGGAATACTCTGATATAGCTTGCCCCAGTTCACGAAACATTCTGGTATTTTTGCATTTTACCCTGATCAGACCTTCCACTGTAGGGATCTTTCTTGTTGGCATGCGTTTACTCGCAAGTAACACAAGTTGTTCTGTATAAAAGATATATTAAACGCAATGTATATGACAGTTTCAACATCCAAGTCTGTTCACTAGAAAAAAAAAATTTTGCGACATATAATGAATCAATTATCAAAATGTCAATATGAAAGCTGGTAAGAGGATCCCTTTTAGGAGTCAGTTTCGATGCGATCTTTACCGAAGTATGCTCTCGAACTAAACCTGTTTCAATTAGGACTTTTTCGGGTTGTAACGTGGTCAGGTTCACGGTTAACAAGGAAAGACACAGGCTCAAAGTTTATTTTGACCCACCCATTCTCCATGATGTTCTCCAATCCTATGTTCAGCTAATCTGACACAAGCACTCACCTTTCACAGGTTGATTAGTAGGAATGATGGTCCAGGATACCACACCTTTTTTCGGAGTGACAGTCACTTACTTTTTCGTCTTTGGGTGCCTAGAGTCACACGACTCTGTTCTTTTCGAGGATTTTTCTTTGGGTAATCCTTTTCGTCTTTTGCTTTTTCTTTTCGTTCCCTAAATTTTGCCTGGACTGACTCTTTTGAGTATCTTTTGCTTTCGAAGTCCAGCGGGATGCCCTAATTTTTGCCTAAGTCGCTTGTTCTCAAGATTCGACTTAGCGGGCTTTTGGCTTTCAATTTTCTTTTTTTTTTCCTTTTTTTTTTGCACAAGTCGTGTGGCACTGGTTGTCTGACTTTTTGTGGACTAATGTGACTGTTTCACTCTTGGGTTGGCGAACCTTAACCATTGTGGTTTTTTAGGCACGAACCATATGGGTGTGATTTATCCTCGAACGGACACTCCTTTCGCGATTTGAACGCTTGGCCAAACTAACTGACGCCTACCCTGCCCCGGTTTAAGATTTAGGGTTTTTCTTTTTCAAAAGGAAACTCCTACTGTTGGCTCAAAGGGGTTAACAAGGGATTATCTTCCTTATATCTCCGGTGTTTATGGATTGAAACAATGCATGTACATCGTCAACAGGTTTTTATTCAAAAGCCTACAATCGGAAGATTATTCGTCATCTGTTTTCGTCATCCTCCCCAGATTCCTGCTAAAACAAGCATTAAGCATTAAAGAAAACACAAAGAGTGAACACGACTGGATCAATTCAAAACATGCATATTTATTTCATTTATCAATATCAATTGAAAAAACAACAAGTTTTACAAACGAAATTTGCAATTAAACAGAAAAGAAACTACAAATGCGAAGACATGAACAAGATAACATGAAAAATGTCGGTGTCTCAGAACCGGACTTCTTGCATTTTGACATATTGGCGAGTCAACCATCCTCAGAAATATTATCAGGGGCAGCCCACTGCTGTCTCGACCTTCTTTCAACGGTCCGATCAAACCTGGGAACCTTTTTCATCACCCCGACTTTCGCTTGTCTATGGCCTTGCACCACCTTGGGGACCCTATCAGAGAAGTTGATAACCCTGCTGTCAATTAAATCTTGGACGTTATGCTTGAACGCGTGGCAACCCTCAATATCATGTCCGGGTGCCCCAGAATGGAACTCACAATGCCTGCTGGCGTCGAAACCACACGGAAGTGTGCCCTTTGGTGGGGCTGACGTTCTCTTTTCAATAAGGTTCAAACCTAACAATGTCTGAAAGAGTTCTACATACGTTGATGGAGGTGCCTCCAATACCCTCTTTGGTCTCTTTCTCCGAATTCTTTGTTGAGCCGGATACTGGCATCTCGTGTGCTGCTGGCTTTGATCGGACGGTTCCTTAGGCTCACGCGCTATCATCCTTAAATTCAACCCTGGCATCGGCAACTGTTGTGGACATGGGGATTTATCTTCCAGTGGTTCCGGGATATACCTCGATTCGTCTGCAACCTCTGGCGGAGAAATGGGAATATCAGTCCCTGAGACTTTTATACCGCCCGGTACAAACTCAATTGTTTTCTCATCCAACAAATCTTGAATCTTATACTTAAAAGCTTTGCAGTTTGCGATGTTGTGCCCTGGTGCGCCGGAGTGGAAGGCACAATAGGCGTTCATATCATAGTCTGGTGGCGGCTGCCCAGTCAGTGGAACCAAAATGCGGGGCTCAACCAGTTGAAGTTGGAACAAGAATTGCACCAGCTGATCATAATCCACTGGGATCTCATCAAATACTTTGTTAGAAAACCTCATCCTCTTACCTGAAAGATCAATTGCGACTGCTGACGAGGAGAATCCTGAGCTTCAAACTGTGGAGAGGGTCTCTTAAGCCTATCATGCGTGGGTAACGGTTCTTCAGACCCTTGAGGAGCAAATAAGCCAGCCACATCTTCAGACATTTGCCCTCCTTCTCTTCTGAGTACGTTCCTCAATATTTCAGCCATCAATCCTACCTGGGCCTTCAATCGGAAGTTCTCTTCTTCTAGCGTCTCTTGATTCGAGCGCAACTCTTGCATGTCTTTCGTGAATTGCCCCAGCTGGCCTCGAACCTCAATTATCTCAGCTTGAACCTGCTCGATGTCTATCCCCACAAGTTGGCGTCTGAAGCCTTGAAGAAAACCTTGACTTCCCTGCTGAAGAAAATCGGTAGCACTATCGTTAGCCCGTGCAATCAGAGGTTGCACCATGTTCTGCAGCTGCTCCTGGCCCTTGGCCACGGTTTCTATCGCCTGTATGAACTGTGTCATATTGTTGCGCATCTCCTGCATCTCAATCTGATCCTGACCCATGACTTTCTTACTGCTGTTTCTGGTTGAATATCAGGGAATTCTTTGGTCGTTAATCTTGGAAAACCTGGTAGATGCAGGAGATAAGGTACAGATCCAATAGTTACTGGTGAATGCAATATGTACGTGCAGGTGTGAACGTGTACATTATGCTACAAGTTAAATTTAATTCCCCCCGATTCCAGTTTCGAAGAGAAAGCCATAACGACAATTCATTTTCTAAGTAACAGTTTTCTTCAGGGACTCCATGTCAGGCAAATAGTGTATCAGAATCGGAGGGGAAATGAGCACACCTGCATCATGAGTACACGTTGATGAAATGCACATGATAATGGTTATGCGAACAATGCAATGCAAACAGATGCACCAAAGGACCAAGTGCCCCGGCTGAGAAGCCCAAACCACATCATAAGTCTCAAATAGACCATCCCATATTCCTCAAACCATGGTCTTAGACAGACCCCATACAAAGCTCCAACCCTGACCTCTGACAGATCTCAATAACATAACTCCAACTGGTCTCTGACAGACCCCTCTCACGTCCATAAATATCCTGAATCTCAAATCAAGAAACAAACCGGTATCTGGAGGTCTAGTTACCTGCATAGCCCCAAAACCCTCTCACAGGTAGGTATCCTAATAACTGACAATGGTATGGCATCCTATGCGGTCGTCGGCGTCACAGACTTTCAAGGTTGATGATACGATTCCCAGAAGGAGTGGCATCATCAAATCCTGAAGAGGCCTCACTTAGCCAACTTCCAATTGATCGGCTCCCAGAGTCGACAATTCAACTAACCAGCAACCCACGCCACCCAAAGGGTGGGGCAGGAGGCCAACCAGAGGAACCTCGTCTGAGTGTGAATTTTGCGGGACACCAAGACCTTCAAAGCAAGTGGGCGCCCGCTACTTTCCACTCTAATTCTAAGTACGCTCAAGGCCAGGTCCGACTTATCTCTCAATAATAGAACACCCGTCACAACCTCAATAACAACAATAATCAATAATATAGTGTTGAAGGTAAATGACATAAATGTAAATCCATACAAATTCCTCGACGGGAAAACAAACGTTAGGATTGACTCGCTTAGGGGACGTTGGATCCCCAGCAGAGTCGCCAGCTGCTGGGGATGACCCAGACAGCTAGGAGGAAAAACCTAAGGCGAGACTCGCATAGGGAACCATCGCAGTCCCCAGCAGAGTCGCTAGTTGTCGCTACTGCGAAAATCGGTGCCGGCAAGACAGAAGAGTCGCCACCGTGCGTTATTTATCCCAAAGGAGGGAAAGGAAACGCTTGAAGTAAACCTACCGCAAAGACGGGAAAGGAATGGTCATCGCAACCAAATCCTGGATTCGGGAGTCGGTTACGCAATGGGAAGGTATTAGCACCCCTCACGTCCGTCGTACTCGACGGGATCCACGCTTGTTTTCTAGTACGGATTGTTATTCTATCTATTCTACAGGTCAAGGGTTAAAAGAAAATAAAATGACTCGGCAAAGTATCGCACTTTATGCCTACGTATTCCCGTCTGGAACGAGAAATCAGAGTCAATGTAGTTCGCCTACCTACGGGAAAGGAGGGGAAGGTTGCTCGCTAGGATATCGCATCCTATGCCTACGTACTTTCATACAGCATGAAATATCAGAGTAAACGTAGTTCGGGCCACGTACGACACAAGTCTGTCTTGATTGTTTTTATTCCTTCTAAAAAAGGGTTTTTCTGATTAACAGTCCAAGCGGACAAAAATTGACGTTTTGATGAGTTCACAATCTTTTACGGAAGAAGTGTCTTTTATTGGGTTTGAAATCTTATTGTGTTTTTTGATTGTTTTAAGATGAGAAGAGAAACAGCAACTCTAACCTATGGTTGAAAAGGGAATCAAACTAACCTAATGTTATCATGCATGGGTTAAGACCTAATGTCTATCATGTTCCTCTCTTGCGCAGAGAGAAACAGAGATCCTAAGGGATAAACGGAAACAGAAACAACGGATACAATAAAACAGTAAAATATGCATGAATGCAGCAGTACAAGCTAGGCAAGGGAGTCCTGCTCTACCTCGAACTTCGAAAACAACAGGCAGAAGCGAACGAAATTCACTTCCAACCTAACAGATTAATTGGCAAACAATACAGTCCGGGAAACTCAAACAATACATCAAAAGCTTCTAAACAACAAAAATAAACAGTAAACAACAACTCTACACAGCAAGCTCCATCAACATCTTCAAGCAAAGTCTTCATCAACAAGCTTCCATCAAGCATCTATCTTCAAGGAGGAAAACTCTAACAGTAATCATCTTCAACAGCTTCAAGCAGCAGGGCTTCAAACAGCAGCAGTCACATGCACAGCTTCAACAGCACAATCTTCAAACAATGACTTCTATCTTTAATCTTTCATGGCTTTTCTTCAAATCAATCTCTCCAGGATGAGGAACAATTAATAGGATGAATTGGGATGTTAAACAGTTAGTTGACCACCAAAGGTGGCAAACAGACTGTTAACAAAATGTAGAATGTTTCTCTCAAGAGTTCTATCTCTTAGATACTGTCACCAAGCCTTCCAAAGGAAGGGGGTGAGTATCCTAGAGAGACTCTGAATCATAGAGAGGGATGGAGGCAAACAAAGCCATCCATGTTTAAGAATCGAATTTCTACTCTAAGCTCTACCTAGCTCCTAGTTCCTGTAGTCTTCAACAACAACCAGCAATCCTAGCAAGCAACAATCTTCATCAACTCTTGAACTTGTTCTTCAATCCTTGACTTTGTCTTTGTCTTCAATGCTTCACCATCCATGGTCTTCAATCCAAGCCCAAACCCCAAGCAAGCCCAACAAGCCCAAATAACAAGCAATAACCCCAAAACGGGCACACCATACAATCAAACAATTACAAAAATATACTAAATATATTAATATAATAGGGGAAATTCTAATATTTATTCTAAGGGATCTACTACACTTACCCATAATACCCCTATATTCCCATCTTCTAATTCAACCTAAAAAGCCCAAAAAGAAATTGTTTTGTTGCACCTAAGTTATTCTTAACCCTAAAATATTCTAAGTTTTTTATTACACCATATCTATTTCAACATTTTTTTGTTACCATTTTTATTCTAAAGTTTTATCACATTATACTAAGGGAAACCCTAAAGTATATTAATATCTATATTATCAAGATCGAAGATCAAACACTATATCAACTTCTAAGGGGTCTAAACAATTCCTAACATGCAAGGGGTCAAAGTTAACCATCAATTGGGAAGGTCTTAATCAACAACCCTAAAACAGAACCAAATTACATCTAGAAAATCTACAAAAATTCCTAAGGGAACATGCAAGTGTGAGCTACAATCTACCAAAAGATCTAAGGAAGAATCATCACCAATTGAGAGAACAAAATTCTACAAAACAGCGGTATCAAATATGCAAAGCAAACATCATGCAAAATACTCATCAGAATGTAAAATGCAAAAGAAATGGGAAAACAATCCACAAAAATCTAAGAAAAATTATACAATATCCTGAAGATGTTAGTAACCTATGGTAAAAAAATTAAAACCAAACTATAAAGTTAAGGTCACTTTCTAAAGGAAAACCTATAAAGTGTCCAGGGAACATTCAGATGGCGATGGCTCTGAAAAGCGGATTCAAAACTAAACTTAGAGTCGTCTAGAAATTCCAATAAAATTTCTGGGGAACCCTATGCATATCATCTAAAACATATCCAAAAGTCAGCTCAAAATCATGAAGCATTTAAGAGAACAAAATTAAACAAAACAGATGAACAGTTATGTACCCCAATGGATATTAGCACGAAAGAAAAATCATAACTAAATCAAAAAAAATCTAAAAAATGCAAACTCAGCGCCTAAAATTTCTTAAGATAATCAAGATCTGTAGAAAAAAGTTTCATAATTTCTTGAACATTTTTACTATTTTTTACGCAATAAAAGAAAACAGGCCTCAAAATAGAAAAATAAAAAGAAAAAGGGAATGAAGAAAATCTCCAAATTAACAATCCTAAAATCATCCATAGGTGTTCATGATCCTAACCGCATGAGAATTTCTAATTATCTCATCCTAAATCCATGGGAAAGTTAAGGTTTACATACCTTGATCGGAGCTTCGAAACGGAGTATTTTCGGCTCTTTTCGTACTTCCGAAAGCTTCAAATTCGTTCAACAATATGCAAGGAAAGTGCTACAATCTTCGAATCGAACCGAAATCACCTTGAATGAAGAATCACCACTTGATTTGCTCTCTTGAAAATTGATATGCTCTCTTCCAATCCAACTCCAATCAATCACCAACCTTGCTTCAAATGAGTTTCTAAACATTTATAGAGATGATTGGAATATTCTAGAAATGAAGTCCAAGCCCAAAATAATAAAATCCATTTCCCTTGGAACTTTCTAGATTATTCATGTATCTTTCCTTGGAAATGTCTAGATTGTTCATGTATCTTCCCTTGGAAGTTTCCAACCAAAATAGCCTTCCAAATGCCTTGTTAAGTGGTTTGGATTAGTGACTTACATTTCAAGTAACCACTTTTACAAAGCAAGTCATGAAATTATTGCTCAATTCAAAAATGTGCCAATTCCATTGTCTTTAAAATGCATCTTACAATCAAATTGGTATGTCATATGGCTTGTTTGTGACCTCTAACCCAAAATTTGATTTTTTTTCCACCACTTTATTTGACTTATTCCCCTTTTTTAGGCCATTTTTATCACTTTTTGGTACAAGCCTTTTTAACATCTCATGACCTCCCTCCTAGTCTTAAAACATCATTATAAGCAACTTTGATGTTGAAGATTTTTCCATTTGAAGCTTGGAAGTAGGAGATATGGCCTTATGCTTGAAATGACATATAACCTCCATATAACCAAAATGCCCTTGGCTTGTCAAGATCATAAGTAGAGCTCCACAAATCAGATTGAGGTATACCATACCTTTCTAGAAAGCTAAGATCATGGGGAACAACTTTCATGTTGGCCAAAGATCCATTAGAGACTTGTATCCTGAATTATTCTGCCTGGAAGTTTGCCCTAAATCAGGGGATTTTACTCAGAAACCCTAATTCAGAAACTTCTCTTCTTCTTGATTTCTTTTGATTTCTCCTTGGCACAACACCACATCCATATCCACATACCAAATGATGGATCCCCATTCTTCACACAGGCCTTGATGTCCCTTCAATCAAGTATTTGACCTAGGGTTGACCTAAGGTTGACCCGGATGAAACCCTAATTGACTGTCTTCAACTGCAGCTCTTGTAATCACATCAATGACTTGTCTCACTTTCAAAATGACCCTCTAGGTCTTCCATGATGTCTATATACATTCCATGATTTCAATTCATAGTCCACAACTTCTCTGATGATCTTCAAACCCCCTCAAGATAGGAGAAAAACCCACTGATTGGTCCACTAACTTCTCAAGCTTCAATTTCTTTCTGATGACTTGGATAGGCTTGAATTTGAATAAGAACCTCTTGATATGCTCATAGAGATAAGAATGGCATTTGGTCCCTTGTTGGATGGCTTGCCCATGCTATGCTATGCAGATGAATGAATTATGTACATGACCTAATATGCAAATGCTAAAGCTATGAGACATAAAATCAGGTGAAATAAGTTGGTCAAACTTTGGGGTGCAACAGGCACTCATTGATGAGTTTCATAGTACACCAACTTTGGGTCACTCGGGTGTCAAACCAACAGTTGCTAGACTTGCTGCTTCCTTTGCTTGGTCGGGACTCCACACTGAGGATACAGATTTTAAACACTCCATAGTTTGTCAACAAAGCAAGTATCAAACACAAAAAAAGAAGGGACTGTTGCAACCCTTACCAATACCAAATCAGGTGTGGGAGGAACTTACCATGGACTTTATAACTCATCTTCCAAATTCTTTTGGTCACACAGTGATCTAGGTCATCTGTGATCGACTCACGAAGTATGTACACTTCATTGCTCTTCCAACTCGATACACTGCACAGGATCTGGCAACAAGATTTTCTGTTGAGATTTGTCGGCTCCACGGTATTCCCAAATCTATTGTCTCGGACAGGGATCCCTTGTTTTTGAGTTCATTTTGGAAACAACTGTTTAAAGTTCAAGGGACAAAGCTTAAATTTAGTACGGCTTACCATCCGAAAACAGATGGACAGTCGGAAGTTGTGAATAGAAGCTTAGAAACATACCTACGGTGTTTTGTTAGCGACCATCCAAAGCACTGGTTCAAATACTTGCATCTGGCCGAATTCTGGTTCAACACGACATATCACTCGGCTATTAAGATGTCGCCATTCCAGGCTCTATACGGGTGTCCACCTCCATCTATTCCGGATTACATCAAAGACTCTGCCACCATTGATTCCTTGGATTTATTCGCTTCAACATCGCCAAGAGATTTTGAGTCAGCTCAAACACAACTTACAAAAAAGTAGGAAACAAATGGAGACTTAAGCCAACAAATAAAAGACTCGATATTACCTTTCAAATAGGAGATCTTGTACTGCTTCACTTGTGGCCTTACCGTCAATAGACTGTGATGAAGAGAACGTCACAAAAACTTTCGAAATATTTTCATGGACCATTCAAGATCATCCGACGCGTGGGAGAGGTGGCCTACGAATTGGATCTACCTTCATCTTCCAGGATCCATCATGTCGTGCATGTGTCTCTCCTTCGACCCTTCTTTGGAAAAACGAACCAACACCATGAGCAGGACCTTCCTTTACACATCTCTAATATCTTCCTGCAAGAAAAAACAGTACCCAATACTGATGTTGTTAGATCTGATCAAATAAGCAAACAACTTTCAAACGGAGGTGGAAAAACAAAGATGGCTACCACAGAACAAAACATTATTGTTTTACCTGCACCGTTGATGACTGAAGTTGGACATGCAAGGCAAAGAGAGAAACTGTTTGACAAAGAGAAGAGTTTGGAAAAATTGTCTCTAAGCGGCAGAGGTACTTTGGAGACCACAAAGAAAACTGAATCTAGGGTTACTTCTTCTTATATATGTCCCACTAACTCTAAGTCTCAATCTTTAAGTACAATTACAGACCCCACAACGGTCACTTGCTTGAACCCACTCTCTCATTCACGTGCGGTTACCCCTCTACTTCCTTATCACAAAAATCCTCCAATATCTAGCCTTTCCCAATCCGAAATTGCCACCTCACCTTCCACTCATAACTCTCCCTTATCTCTTTTTTGTAGCCCCCACATATCCCCTACCGTAGCCACCCTACCGCATGCTGCAAACTTCCCTTTTCCCATGCCACATTAATGCTCCTCGGTTCCTCCAACCTTCTCAAATATCCAGCTGTCCCGCACCAGCTTTACCTCCCTTATCTGCCAGATGTACCCCACCTTTCCTCTCTCCCTTATCAGCCAGCTGTACCGCACCAATTCCTATCCATTTATCACCAATTAATGCCTCCAACTCCTATGTCACGGATAGTTTTTCCACACCGCCAATGCATGTTACGGATCCCTCTTCAATATGGGCCTCACACAAAATTGTCACACGACCCAATGCATCTTTGAACCTTGAGGACAAGGTTCCCATTGAATCAAGGAGTATTTATAAGCCACAGAGTTCTAAGCCCAATAAACTTATTAGAGAAAGGAAAAAGCCCTTTTGGTTTAAAAATTTTCATCATTATTAAGTGAGGTTGTCTTTAGTATTTTATCTTTAATGGGTTTAAAATAATTCTTATGTTGGGCCATGGCCCATAGTTTAGAAACCCTAGTATTTATATTGTAATGTTGCCTATTTATGGCTAAGAAGAAAATATATGTTCAAGCTGTTTTAAGTTTATCTTCCTTTTAATTATTCAGATTTGATACTATCCTAGTGTAGATTTATCAGATTACTTTTACTTTTATGAAAGAATGAGTTAACTAGACTAAGAAGTATAGTTATACTTTTATGAAAGAATGAGTTAACTAAACTAAGAAGTATAGTTATTATGATTACTTTTACTTTTATGTCTTTATAAATGGCTTATAAAATACTCCTCCTGCTTCATATATGGTTTACTGGTTCTTTTATTCATTAAATTTTGTTGTCAATATATTTATACTAAATAGCAAAGCTCATAAAACCTATATACAAATTTATATATTTTAATGATATCTTTAATTTTTCATATATATTAAAATTGTTTACTATGTTGTTATTAATACATATATTTTTATCGAATAAAATTTAATTTAATAATATAATATAATAAGATAATGAAATCACAAATTTTTTAATTAAAAATATCTTTTTAAGCCATTTTGTAATTATTAGCTAATGTAATAGCTAATTTACCTAACACTCAAATTAACTTATATGCTATAAATCATAAACTATAAACTAACAATTAGTTTTATCAACCAGAGTTTGTCTCATTAATAAACAAGTAAATAAAATTACTAATAATTTGAAAATACCTGAAGAATTTTATAAAACTCAGTGCTACCCTCCACTCACACCGGCTATTTTGCAAAGTCCAATGACATTCTAACATCGAGTTTTACAAAATTTATGGTATATAGGAAGGAGAGTATAGAAAGAAACCCTCTAAAAAAAAGTTTTAGGAAGGAGAGTATGTTAGCAAAAATTAGGTGGTGCTAATAATTGCTCCCTGGTTTTTGTTCTAATATATTTTCTTCTCCACTAGGATGTAAATTGTGGCTTGGCAAAGTTAAGTTAAGAAGCTTCAGTTATAGCTTCGCATGTAAATACAGCTATTCCTTTGTAAAATTATGGTACTTATGATTGCAAGTCTAGCACGGTTGAATCTTATCGCATGTGTTGTATCAGTATCATACAATAGACACACCTTCGATCTGAAGTGTCGGCTTTACAAAGAAGAAGCCATGTATGTAGAATGAATAACTTGTTATTAATGACATTCTAGAAAACATCTAGTTTTCGGCCAATACTGCGTGTATGCAGAGCAGAGCACATTAGCAGACAAAAGAATGAGACTTATCAAATCGAAACTTCATTGTATTTGAATACGCAGTCGTATAGGCGACCCCCGAGAAATTGTGCAACCTCCGGATGTTTTACCTGGAGAAAAATAATATGAAAAATTAGGATAATTAATTTGACCATAAGTTTTCTTTTATGAAACACGGACACATACACCGAAATTAACACATAAATAAACTGAATGTAATCACAAATGTCAGCATCAATGACATGCATTTTTTAGAGGTGTCAGTCTTACAATAGGTTTTATTTATTGTTATGAGAACTGAGAAGTAAAATAATACGGTAAAATGCATATTACCATTCCAATCTTAAGGGAATCACATTTAAATTGAGCATACAGATTTGTTTCGATTCCTCGGCCCTGTCGGAAGAAAGATATCATTAGTTTCTATCTCGTTGAAATTACAGTAACTGTTTCCAGCATGAACAAATGCAGTGAAAAAACTCACCATCCCTTCTAAGATGACAAGATCTGCATCGCTAGCAAGGTAAGCAAGCTCTTGCGACACTCTTGTAAGATCAATAACCTGATATCCATCGAATAAAGCAAGATTCAAATACCGTAATTTACCAAATTAACAAAGAAAAAACATCGATGATTTTCTTACCGGTAAATCATTGCCAGAGTTGGCAATTAAAAGGTTTGATGAACTGACACCGACAAGGTTTCCTTTTTCATCTTTCAACTGGAAACAAATGTAATCTGGTTAGCAAAGAACATGATGATATCAAAAGTTTACGGAAAAAATGTTTCTCGTTACCTTTGATATAATATCAACTAGCTCAGGATATGTCACATCATTGATGGAAGGTAAGTCATTTGCAGCCAATACAACCTGCATTCAAACAGAATCACTTAACTATACCGAATTGGAAGCTGTAAGAACAGCAGATCAAAAGCAGATTCAGTTTCAAACATACTTATTATCCACTAAAGTTCTGCTAAAACTAATGAAGTCTGTTTGGATAAACAATTTAATTAAGTGTTCATAACATAAATGCTTAACATACAAGTTTTTATGTATAAACTATTTCTAGAATAAAAAATAAAATAATTGAACATTTCTTTATAAGCTGTTTTCATAAACAATTCTAGAAAGCTTATGAAAAGAAACTGAAAACAACTTATGGACATGCTATAAATTGTTTCCATTTTCCATACGCTCTCAAACAGTCTCGCAAGAGCTTATTGTTGCACCCCAAATTTTGACCCCTTAGATCTTCATCATCATTTTAGGATCATATTCATTTGATTATCTAACCTTAACCTATTTCAAGTTTGTCTTTGTTAAGATACAGGTGAATTAGGGTTCCGTACAGTCGGGAATTGAAGTCTCGACGATTTAATCAAGTCAATGTATTGGATTGATTCTCCGTGAAATAAGTCTCCACATCATCAAAGATACTCCATTGGGTCAAGTATGAATCCAATTTGAGGTTGTCACCCAAAGATTAAAGACAATGCAGTTCAGGATCCCCGATTAGAGTTTATGATCCGGAAAAGTCAACCGTAGTTTGACTTTTGATGTAAAAGGTGTTCCAGTGAGGGAATTGTAGTCCATGAAGTTCATATGGCTTAGTGAAGTCCACTCAAAAAGTTTCAAGGTCTCAGAAGACCCAGAACATCAACAGTCGACTCGGTAGTCATCAATCGATCGTTCGGTTGACCGAAAAGTCAACTCCTTGACCATAAGGAATTTGACCTCAAAGTCTGAATAAAAAATGTTCCTAATGTTATATTACACTTATCCATGAAGTTTCATTACCATTGGATCAAGGATTGAGGAGTAATCGAGAAATCGAAAAATTAGGGTTTTGAAAGGGGCAAGACCATAACTCCCTAACCACACATCCAATTGAGTTGGTTCAAAGTTTGTTGGAAAGGTCTTGACAAGTCCTACAAAAGTCTCAGAAAATAAGTAGATTAGGAGTTATGATCAAAATCATTACAAGAGGAGAAAACACTTAGAAAATTTCTAAGTTTCTGGCCTTTTTAGGCATGTTTTCAGCCAACTTTGAGGGGATTTTTGACCTAGTTTCACTTGGAATTTGAAAATTTCAAAAACATGAAAGTTGTAGAGCTCCACGAGGGTTTTCCAAAAAGCGCTAGAACTCTTCCATAGCCCTTGTGAGATGAGAGTTTCGAGTGGAGCAAGTTGGTCCTGAGCACTAGTTTGTCAACTTTTCAAAATTCAACATAAATTTGATTTCCAACCATATGTTTCATTTCCAACCATAAAGACATATCTGGTGTGGTGTGTTAAGATTAGGTTTGAACCAGATGTGGGGAAAATCAAGGCAAAACTAAAAATCTCACCATAATCCTTTTGTTTATTATTATAAAGCACAAAAGTAGATGTGTAAGAAGCTTTGGTTTTGCTGCAGCCATGACTTGTCTCAGCATCCCTATTTTTGACAGCACAGCCAGCTTAAGAATAGCTGGTATGGAGGGCATTAACTGTTGGAGTTAACCTTAAACCAGCAGGCATAAAATCACTTTTTGAAATATCAATGTTTTTCCCACCAAAGGCAAGGTAACAACTCTAAATGGCAATTATGCCCCAACTTTCCTTGGCCTATAAAAAGGAAGTTCATTCCACTCTTTCAATCACACCAGAGCATTCTAAACCCCAGAGAAAACACAGCTCTCATCCTCTTCCCCTCTTTGCTTGAAAGTAAAGAAATCCTCCAAAACCACTAAAAATTGCCTTGTGCAAGTGTCATACCAGCTCCATTTCCAATCATTCAACCACCATAGAAACCATTCAAACAACCTTAAAATCATCATTAGAAGGTGTTCCAATCTTTAGTTTCATCAAAAACTCCACAAAACCAAAAGTCAACTTCTCATACCCTCTAGTTTGACTTTTCTGCACAAAGTGATAAAACTCACGGCATAAAACAGTTTGAACCACTTAGACATCTTGAACACCTTCCATTGGTGTTATACAAACTGTCTAAAACTTCAAACAACAGTTGGAACCTCATCTGCTCAAACTGTCCTCAAGACGTGCTTGTTTCTTCAAAAGGAAATAAGCTTCACAAACTTGTTCAAAAGGAAGGATCTCTGGTTTTCTTTGCTGCTAGCTTGCTCAAGGAGGTCTACAAGAGGTATGTAGCCCAAAACCTCTTCATTATGCATCATGTCTATGATTTTTGGTTTGTTTAGATGGTTTAAACATTGTTATGTTAAACTTACAACTATGCTGTCCAAAATTTGTTGTGAGGTTTGAGTTTGTCCACTCGTGTACAAATGTTGTTTGGTTTTACGGTTGTTGCCTCTGTTTGCATTGTCATGCCAAGTGTTGTTGTTGCTTCTGTTTTAAAAAGAAAAGGAGGATTGTTTGATCTACATTGTTAAAAAGTGTGGCTGTTGGAATGCCATTAGGGCAATGTTGTTGTCTTTGTAAAGGCATTAATATAGGTTGTGGAAGTATATGATGAGCTTAGGTTTAGCATGGTTATGTTGAATTTATAGTCATTGATATCAAGACTGTTTTGTTAGAGTTAGAGTTGCTATTTGTAGGACTATGGAACTCTTGTTGAAACATGTTATGTATGGTGGACCAACTTTGTTATGCTTTGGTTCTGTCATGAGTCACTTGGAGTTTGTCAACTCATGTGTTAATGAATGTTTGATTGTCACTAGGGCAATATGGTTATGTTGTCACTAGACTGTTGAAGTGTATGGTATACTGTTGTATTGGAATCATGATCTTTGCTGTCAAAACTGTTTTGAAATGAAGTCTGTCAATTCATATGCCTTAAGTCTGTTGACTCTTTGTTTGACTACTTTGTCCCTAATGTGGTACTGCTTAAGTTCTAGTTTAGTATCCTCAGTTTGTGACTTTAGGCTTTGAGTTTTAGCTTGATAGTTGTGTTGGACTTTGACAATGTGTAGGTGGTGACTTTGTTGTGAATAACTGATCTTAGTTTGGTTGGTGTTTAGCTCATGAGGATGATTGACCATTATTGACATGCTGGTGCTTTAGGTAGGGGATTTTGAGTCTAGGTTGAGAAATTCAGGTGTAGTCATAACAGATGGGGTGATTGACCATTATTCTGCTAGTATGCTCTGGTGAGAAGGGGTTTTTGTTGTAGTCATAACAGATGGGGGTTTAAGTTTCATTGAGGTTACCTTAGTACTTATTTCACTGACCAAGTTTTGTTAAAGAGTAGACCAACTTATTTTCCCATCAGAACCTTACTAAATTCTATGTCTTATGTTTGATGTAGAAGAAGAACATGTCTGGGTCTGTTCATGTTGACATCTTTGTTTATGGAATTCCAGCAGTGGATAACTGTCTGTGTATTGTAAACCTGCCATAATTCTGTTTGTTAGCATTATAGGCCAGGGATTTATTTGTTCATATCAACTAATCATGTTTGCTTTTGAAAGACATTTCCCTGTGTTTGCTGTCCAATTCCTTAAAGGTTTGTCAACCTATATCTTCATCAGGATTTCAGTGTGTTTAGGATCCATGTTTGATAAGTTTGTAAGCTGCTTGTTTGTTTAAAATATGAAATTTCTGCATTTGTTTTATGTTGTTGTTGAAGCCATTGGTGAATATGTTGTTGCATTAGTCTGCTGCCAATTTCTGTCTTGAGGTTTGTCAACCTCTATTCCCATCAGGATTTCAGTTGGTTTCATGTCTGGCTGTTGAACCCTTAATGTTAGATGATAGAGCATGATGTTTAGGTCTGCTCAGTTCAATGTTTGGGTTGTCATCACTTGTTATGAACATGCCTATGTTGGTGTTTTAAAGCATATGTGTCTTGTTTTGTGCTTTGCTATGACTTGTGAGTCATGTTTGATCTTCTGCCATGAACCTTTTGTTAGCATCATAGGTCCTTGTTTCATTTATTCATATACTGCTGCAAGTCAAGTGCCATAACTTAACAGCCCCTAGATTTTTTAGGTCTTTTACTAACAGATTGGTTTAGAGGTTCTAGATACTCTTGACATATTGGATTTGCTTTGTTTGATGTTGTGACCCTTCTGCTATGGTTATGTTCAAATCATGCTCATAATTGCAATTCATGTGCCAAATTCTTATTCTAATGTCTTTTGATCAAACTTTCTGTTGAAATTCAGTCTATATCATGTTTGAAACTTGAGCAGGCCCTCACTTAAGCATGTTTGCATCTGTCTTGGTTTTGGAGTTTCAAAACGCATTTCAAACATCCAATTGCATGATCATTCGAGTTTTTATGATGTGTGCATTATTTGAAAACATGGTTGATACCATTGCAATCCTCATGAAAGTTCAAACAGTTTTGACTAAAATTTCATGAAAGATGACTAAGTTTTGAGGATTTGAGAATCAAACCGTTTTTGAGTTTTCACTTTGAATTTGCCTTGCCTTGGCCCAGGATTTTCGCTTTGTTAAGTATATGATAACTTGGGGTGGCTTGATATATTGGATGTATCGCCACCCCAGTGGTTAATGCCTCGCCCATAAGAACTTGTCATGCCATGAGAACCCCGTGTTTGAGGGCATTTTTGCTTCATTTTCATGATTTTTATAGTTTTTACTATTTTATTCTCTTTGTCCATAAGTTTAACACATGTATAATTTGGTTTAGTTGGTTGAGTTTTGAGCCTATGACCCCAAGGTCTTGGGTTCAAGCCTTGGGGGAGGCATTTCTCATTTTTTAGTAATTGGATTCATTTAATTTTTATTTAATTGTCATTAAATTTCAAAAATTCATAACTCCTTCATTTTTAATCATTTTTAGTGATTCTTTTTTCTAAATTCTTGTATTAGTAAATACTTTCATATAATGCTTAAAGAATTCTAAAATTTTTATTTTAGAAACACTTTGTATTATGGGGAATTTGCGATCCGTTTTAGGGTTTTAACCCTCCTATCTTTCAATCTTCATTTCAAAACTTTGGATATCATTTTCATTAAGTTTATTTTTGAAGTTTGGTTTGAACTTGGTTTATTAACTCCTTTGTGTGCTTGAGTTTGAAATTCAATCCTTGCTTGTAAGAATTTGTGTTTAATCATCATTGAAACTTGAAAGTTTTCTCCCATGAAGTTTTTAAACTTCTCACTTACATTTGTTGTGACATTGTTTGTTTAGGCCTGATGTTTGTAAGTATACATGACATCTTGTAAGCCCTAGGAAACCACATCTTTATCTTTGTTAAGATCCTCTTGCCATCTTTGTTAAGATGTACCCCGTCTTTGTTAAGATATGCTTTGGTTTTAACCTGTCATTAAGTCTTGAAAGAACTTTCCCCTTCATGATATTGTAACATCTTGATACTTGCTTTGGTTGTGACCATCTATCTTGATTGAAATCATTGATATTGTAATATCTTAATACTTGCTTTGGTTGTAACCATTTGCCTTACTCATAATCCTTGCTTGATATTGTAATATGCTTGCATGTTATTGGTTGTAACCATATCTCTTGTATTCATAATGTTTGAATATTGCTTTGTTAAGTTATTCCCTCAAGTGATGGAACTTTTTAGTTCTCATCCAAGTTGCTTAATTCTTTTTCCTTCCAAAGGAAAGTCTCTCTATTGACCTTTGGGTCATAGATAGCTCATTAACCTCATAGGTCTGGATAGAACCTTCTCTTCTTCCCCCTTTTGGTCTGGAAAGAACCAATTGGACTTAAACTCATAGGTCTAGATAGAACCTTCTCCCTCTTTTAGTTTGGAAAGAACCAATTGATTCTCGTTCTTCGGTTTGGTCCGAACTACGGACGCTCTGATTTCTCATTGGATAATGAGAGTAGGCACAAGATGCGATATCTTGACGAGCAACCTCCCTTTAGGTCTGGATAGAACCTTCTCCCTCTTTTGGTCTGGAAAGAACCAATTGATTCCCATTCTTCGGTTTGGCCCGAACTACCGCCGCTCTGATTTCTCATTGGAAAATGAGAATACGCAGGCACAAGATGCGATATCTTGACGAGCAACCTTCCCCTTAACCTTCCCTTTGGTCTGGATAAAACCAAACAACTTTCTTTTTGGTCTGGATAGAACCAATTGGATTCAACCTTTCAGCCTTCTCCCACCTTTTGGTCTGAATAGAACCAATTGGTCTTATAATGCAGAATTAGGTAGAGTTTGGTTAACTCTATGTAAGAATCATGGAGATAATTACTTACTCCCCTTTCTTGAGTGTTCAATATAGATCTAGAGAGTTTTCTTAAACTCTACACAAGCATTATAATGTTTGTTCCCCTTTGAACCTTGATCATAATCAAGTGTTCTTCCTCCCTAGTGAGGTGAACTGCAATTGTTCTTCATCCCTAGTGAGGTGAACTACGATTGCTCTGATTCTATCCTAGTAAGAATACGTAGACACAAGATGCGATATCTTGACGAGCAACCTTCTCTTTCCCCCACCTTTTGGTCTGGATAGAACCAATTGGTCTTGCAACATAGAGATAGGTAGAGTTTGGTTAACTCTATGTAAGAATCATGAAAATGATTACTTACTCCCCTTTCTTGAGTGTTCAATATAGATCTAGAGAGTTTTCTTAAACTCTGCACAAGCATTATTATGTTTGTTCCCCTTTGAACCTTGATCATAATCAAGTGTTCTTCATTCCTAGTGAGGTGAACTACGATTGCTCTGATTCTATCTTAGTAAGGATACGTAGGCAGAAGATGCGATATCTTTGCGAGCAAACTTAGAAACTATCATTAGGTCTTTACCTATACCTTTTACCCAATTCCAAATCATAGCAAACATTTAGCAATTATTAGCATGCAAACAAACAAAAGGTTCCTGTAGAGTACTACAGATGTTTAGGAAGTGAAACACCTACCCTAAACATAACCAATCCCCGATCCCCGAATCTCTTAGCGTTGTTGTTATATCGCGCAAAAGGTTCTTTCTTTAGACCTTTTATTTGGATAAATTAAAGGCCGGTTGTGAATTTAAGAATTAAAGTTCAAGTTAATCAATAGCTTGATATCCCGATTCTCACCGCAACACTTATGTCAATAGATAAGTTTAAATGAGTCAATCCAAATAGGTTTAAATACCTATAACAATGCAGTCAGAATAATATCACTTGTTATCCATCCGAGGGATGGATTAGAATCAAAATGACAGAAAAAACCGCTTTCATGGCTTTGGTTGAAAAAGGGAGGTAAACTTCTTCTGTTAACGTGCAAATTGTTCTACACTTTGGTGCATTTGGTTAAAACTTAACTTTTGTACTTTGCAACTACACAGACTCTTCAAGGAGCTTATGAAATTAGCTAATGACATATTCTTTTCAACCTATTTTCATAAACTTTTTAGTAGGGCCGTCTTTAAGGGCATGTAAAGAGGGCTACCACATAAGACCCAAAATTTATCACGAGTAAACCTTAACTAAATAGGGTCTCATAAAATGTTTGTCACGGTTAAATAGGGTCTCTATTTGTTTTGTCATGGTTAAACTGCAACTAATCTACATAGTGCCTCGAAAAACATGAGACGGCTTTGCTTTTTAGAATAGCTTATGAAACAGCTTACACGAAAACTGAAATAGCTTATACAAAAACACTTGCATGATAGGCGTTTATACTTAAAGCGTTTAACTAAGTTGTTTCTCCAAAGAGACCTTTCTCTTCTTTCTAAGTTGTCTTGTGTTTCTTCTAGTGTTTTAATCCTCTCATCTCGTCGTAATATTTATCTTTCGTCTTAATGAATTTTCATTTTGCAAAATAAATAAACAAAATATGGACAAACCTGACTCCCACGCCGAAGAAGCTCCCTTGCAAATGGTAAAATGCCCAAAATAATATCAGCACCAGAGTTATCGACAAATATAATAACCTGCAACATGAAGGGAACACATTACAAAAATGCCACTGCAGAGAGTAGGCCAGAAGACAAAAAAATTCAACAAATCATTTTAAAATTGTATCGGTTATGCACACGAAAACTTGCCTTCTTCCATGACTTTTTGCTCCATTTCAGTTTGAAAGCATCAAGATCGTCAATAACCCAAGGTCGAGGTACAAGATTTTGACAACTTGCCAAAAAGGACATTCCATCCTTAGAGAAAACCTCTGCGAGCTTCAAGGAATTGTGAAACAAATATGTTAATACATAAACTATAGTATTGTAACACCGCCTCACAAATTTAGGGACAAAAATAACGATTTATTCTAATTTTGGTTAGCCAAAAGTTATCAAAAGAATGCAAAGGAAATCATTCTACCTGCGCCGAGCCAAGATCAAATATGTTTCCTGCAAAAATTCCCCTAACTAGATGCTCAATTCGCTTGCCTTCATCTTCAATGGCGTCATTAACATGAAGAACCTTCTCAAACAAGGAGATGGCTTTTGCATTTTCCTCATCCTATAGCACCCAATCAGAAAAGTGATTAGTATCTCAATGAAAATTAAACTACATAGTTCATTGAGAAAGTCATTTATACGACACAGCCTTCTTTAATTGAAATCGACAACAACATTTGTTGAAATTTCACGCCACTTTGGCAAGTAAATGTTCGATTTTTGGTCACCGTCCTCCAGTTCCAAAGAAAGGGGAGTCAGGTAATCCGGAGTTTGGTCAGAAGGTAAGTAAATGATTATTCCAATTCCAAATATGAGTCAAAAAATGTAGACATTTTAACTTTTAAGGTCAACTAAATAAATCTGATAACAATTGCATTATACTTACCTCCATTTTCATGCAAGAATTTACACACGCCAACCCCCTACAATTAGATAGGCACACATGTTTCTTCAACATCGAAGTTCTCAATCATATATCGAGAAAAATAACAGTCTATTCAAATTTCTTCACACTACAATGCTATAGTACCAATATAGCCGTTATTCTAATGTTATCACTTTATACTAAATAGAGTGTCTCAAAACAATATAATTTGTTAAAATCCCGCTATGTTATAGTACCGTTAAAGTGGCTATTTTACAACACTGTCGCATTTTATCATCTATGGCTGCATAGCAGTAACAAATAACAAATAGGATCCAAAATTGTAGACAACTTTACCTTGACCTTTTTGAAGATATCACTGAATCCCAATTCTCGGAGTATTAGCTCACGGAGTCTGCATAGAAGCTAGCAAATCGCCACGTCCGAAAAATCAAAAATCAAAACAAAGAAGGTAATTGACAATCAAACTATTAGGGTATAATTTCAGCAATAGTATATAACATACAATGCAATCAGGTGGTCCGCCGTGACTTTCGGGATCTTTCTTGAAATCTTCAAGTATATCAGCATACCTTTTCCAGAGAATGCAAAAAAATAGATATAATTAAGAAAATCACATACTACAACCCAAAAAAAGAAGAATCAGATCACCTTTGAGCAAATTTTTCAGCTTTATTTGCAGCATCGGGAACAGAAGTATCGCTCTCTGCACGCTTCCTGCCAAATCAAAGTTAACAAATAATGTAAACAAGAAAACAACAAGAATCACTACCACCAATTCCTGAAATCGACCCCGTAACTGCATAGACTAATCACTGGTACTAACTTAAATCACTTAATCCACTTAAGTGATTGACCTATTACAACATATATTTTTCATATGCACCAGCCAGAGATCAAACCCTGAACCAAGCATCTACTACTTGAGATTCATTCTCTAATCCTATTGAACCCACCAAGGTTTTAAAACAGTTAGTTACCGTGAAAACGGCCCTGTTAAAACAATATTCAAATGGGTCGATATCGATACTGTTATTCACTGTTTTTACAATGAAAAAGAAATTATAGTTAATTCAAACTGCAACGACCACAATCAATATCGCAACTCATATACATATCGAAATCGCAAAAGCCTTTGCGCGATTGTTATTTAAAACCTGGAACCCGCATAAACCATTTCTAATGAAAAAAAAAAAACAATATAACAAAAAACTACACAATAAAAAAAAAATCTAATAAACAAGAAGAAAAAACACAATTTTTACCCCAAAAACAATATCGCAACAGTTATTTAAAACTTTGGAACCAACATAAACAATTTCTAATGAAAAAACAAACATAACACACAGCTACTCAACAAAAATTATATCTAATAAATAAGAAAGAAAAAAACAATTTTTACGACAAAGAACATCAACATAAACCATTTCAAATCAAAATGAACAAAAGGGTATACAATAATCGATCTAAAACAGCGAATCAGATGCCAAAATAATTATAAATAAAAAAATCATTTTTTTTGAAAAACAGGGTTAAAAAATATACATACTTGAAAGAGGGTATTGAGTTAAGAAAGAGATTAATCCAAGAAATTTCGTTGGGAGTAGGTTTTCGAGGATTATCGGAAGGGAATCTATAAGGAATAGTGCAAGCCCTGTAATGAGAATGAATTGGTGTTAACAACAATGGAAATTCAACGAGCTCTGATGCGCTTTCCATCTTGAGAACGAAAATGGAATCGATTGCAGAGAAGAGGTGATGATAATGTGAATTGAGTTTTTCTGAAGGAAGAAGAAGAAGCTAAGGATTTCTCACTTTTTCGCTCACTTTTTCGCTCACTCCTTACGCTAAAAACTGGAAAAACTGTTTCTTTATTCAAAAGAAATCTTTAGATTATTTTAATATTTTATTTTAAAATATGAAGAAAAAAAAATATTAAATAAAAATAAAATAAAGTTTTTTATTGGTTAACATAAAATAAAATCAGCGAATCATAAATCTATCAAAGAAATTATTATTATTATTTATGTAAAGTGTGTTTTCTCATAATAAATAAATAAATTTACTCATACAAAATTAGAAATTTTAGGGTTGCGTCATTTTTTAATCTAATAACAAAAATTACATATATTAATATTGAGAAATGAAAAATTAAAATTTTAATAACTTAATATTTATCTTAATTTCGAGATTTATTTTTACTTCTTTAATTAACTTAAAAATTTGACCTTATTTTTTAAAAAGGATCATATTACTCCTTTTTATTTAATTAATGATAAAAAATTTAGAAATTAATGATTAAATTTGTCCTAAATATAAAAAAGAATTAACATTATATATTTTTAAAAATTAAAAATATTAATATAAATATTTTTTAAATTGAGAAATCAGAATAAATTTTAAGGTTAAGCTATAAAAAAATATTAAATCAATTTTAATTTATGTTTTTATATATTAAATATATGTACATAACTTAATATTTAACATTTCAATTATAGTTAGGACATAAAAGATACTAATTTGATTATTGTTTTAATTAAATAGTGTATTTAGTCTTATTATTTTAGAAACATCTGTGGCAGATCTTGATAAAAATATTAAGGGAAGACGTAAATATAAAAAATAAAAAAAGTTATAATATTTTTAATAAAAAAATATTGAATAAAAAAGAAAAAAGAAAAATATTGAAATATAAAACCCAACATATTAAATAACTAGAAAAATAATAGTTTAACACGTTTAACTTATCCGTAAAATATATTTCAAAAACATAAATAAAAAGTAAAGATCACTTAGTATCATTATCAAAAAAAAATGTGATTGATTTATTTATATAATGTAATCCCTCTCTGAAAATGTAAAATATCATATATCTAATAAAAAAACATAAAATATATAAGTATAATATATAAGATATTCTTTCATTTTATTAAAAGATATAATCTCTCTTTTAGGGGTGTAAATAAATAACTATTTAATATGAACCAAACCATTTTTATAATTATGGTTTATAAATCAATTTATTTTTATGATATAGTTTATAAACCAAACCACTTGTTTCAAACCGATTTAAAATCAATTTTAAATGAGTTTTAATTTTAATCTAAATTATTTAGTTAAATTTAAATTTTATTTCCTTTAAATTATATCAATTTTTAAATTTAAATACGTGAAAATAAAAAAAAACATTTTAAAAAATCTAAAAATAAAAAGTATTTCAAAAAAAAAATTAAAAATTAAAAAATTCTAAAATAAAAATTTCCAGCAAATTATATGTAATTAAAATGGTGACTAATATGTTATAATCCATATATTTGTATATTTCAAAATCTCTATCTATTAGTGGAGAAATCTATAATATTTATGATCATTTTTTCATAAAGCATTAATGATCTTCGAAGTTTATAGATGAAAACTAGTCAAATCCAACTAATCAAGTTTTGGTATATTTTCTTGCACATGTCAAATCAAACTCGATGCAGTAAGATCCGTATAATTAACTACTGAAAGTTCATATAATTAACTGTTAAAAATCCATATAATTTGTGAAGCATTGTACACCATTTTAGGTAGTTAGAGAATTTATAAACAATTTCTTTTTTTTCATTTTGAAAAATAAAATTCTTAAATTTTTGTAAAATAATTTTTTAATGAAATTAAAAAATTAATTTTAAAATAGTTCAAAATATAAATTTGGTTTATAACGTTTATATGATGAAACATGAAAAGAGACAAATAATAAAATTTAGTTACCCAATAACTAAACCACATTATTATTATTATGGAAACTAGTTTATATTTGAATAATAAAATGGATAACCACATTTATATTTTAACTTTTGGTTTGAATTTTTAAAAATAAAACAATTTAGATTCTAATTTAATTAAGAGTAATCGGTTTTTTTTCACACCCCTACTGTCACAATTGCGAAAAAGGGTCGACAAAAACAAACAGAAGAGTCGCCATCGAACGTTATTTATCCCAAAGAGAGGGAAAGGAAATGATCGAAGAAAACCTAAAAGAAAGGAGAAGACAAGGTCATCGTAACCAAATCTTGGGTTCGGGAGTCGGTTACGCAAGGGGGAGGTATGAGCAGCCCTCACGTCCGTTGTACTCAACGGGATCCACGCTTGTTATCTAATCAAAGGGGTGTAAGTTATCTAAAAGCTACTGCTAAACCGGGAAAAAGGAAAAGAAGATACTTGATAGGACATCGTCACCTTATGCCTACGTATTCCTTCATGCAATGGAAAAGTCAGAGTCTACGTAGTTCGGAAAACTACGGGTGATGGAGGGAAGGTTGTTCGCCAAGACATCGCCGTCTTGTGCCTACGTATCCTCATCTGGTACGAGAAATCAGAGTAAACATAGTTCGGGAAACTATACCACTGGTTGATTAAGTGTTTTTTATGAGCGACGTTAAGTTCCCATTCCAGCAGTTAGGGACGATGTCTATTTGCGATAGAACGGAAAAACAACGTACTCTTTTCTGAAGATGAAATTTGAAACAACGATCCCGAAGGATAAAAGGTTTGAGTTTTGTTTGTGAGTTTTAGTCAAGTGAATTAGTTTGCTTTGTGATTCACGTTGCACTAAAAACTATGACATATGAGCGAATGTGTCGCATATCGCCCAAAGGGCATACACTAAACACTCTACATAAGTGAGGAGAAACCCCCATTCATCATTTCCCACATACTTAAGGCTCGTAGCGTACAACGTTCATCGTTTTTATTAGATGAGTTAGAATGATTTTGAGATGAGAAGAGAGACGCACGAAAGGTCTAAGGGAAACTCAGCACTAACGTTGTCATGCAAAATGGTCCTAAAGTCAAGATTAGGAGGGAAACTACTTAATGTTGTCATGCTTGGATTGAAAGCCTAGTGTCTCTCCTACTCCTATCTTAAACAGAGGGACTAGGAATCCTAAGGGATCATGTGAATACATGGGGAATCAACGAGTAAACACGAAGCATCGCAATCACAAACAACATCTAGTATCGAAACTCAAATAAATATTCATGAGAAAATATATACAAGTCTCAATAGAGAAATATTCACAAATGTTACTCAAGAATTAAACGGAAACTAATACTAAAATCAAAAATAAAATTCAAGTTAATCAACAATTAAATTCAAGGTTAATGTTAAAAGTTAAGAAATTAATTTCTAAAGTTAATCCTAATTAACCAAAATTGAAATAAATTTGAAGTTAAAATCTAATCAGAATCTAATTAAAAAAAGGGTCCTAAGTTAATAATAAAACTAAAGTTAATAAAATCCTAAACAAAGTTAATTCTAAGTTAATCCAAAATTAGAGTTAATAACATAAATCCTAAAATTAAAATTGATTAGTAAAACAAAACTTAATTACATCAATATTAAACTTAACTTACAAAATTAATAAGACAAAATAAAAACAAAATAATAAAATAAAAGAACAAGGGGACAGAAAAGGCTTGGAGGGTGTGTAAAGAAAAACAACGTATGGGCCAGCACCCCAAGCTCAATGACCTAGATAAAGAAACAGAGGGGGTGTGTTTGGGAATCCGGGGTGACAAAAGCAAATGGGCCTTGGCCCGGCCCATGAAACACGAATGACCTAAAGAGAGGACATCAAAAAACTCGACTAATCTTTCCTCTTCTCCTTCAATATCTCAATGCCACTTTGCCTCTTCTATCTTCTCATCATCGTCAAGTTCACCAAATTGCGCCATGATGTCCTCTCTCCATTCATAAATGCCACCGGCTGCAAAATAACTTTCACCTTCTCACATCTCCTTCGAAACTCGACGCACTCTCAAACTCCCTCAACCGTTATCCATTGACAGTCCCACACAAACAAATCAAAATTAAACTACTCAGAGACGAAAAAATGGGAGCTCAAACTATAAGGATTTGGCTCCGCTCACAAAAAACTTACATTGAAACTTCAAGGAATAAGTAAGGAGAAGAGTTATGACCAACCTACGAAGCCGTGATTCACTTCGGTTACGCAATGGAGAAGATGAAGAAATAACACGTAAGTTCTTGCTTCTTCAATTTATGGCTAATCTTCGTACTCTTCTTCTACTTCCCTGTTGCTGTTGATTTCCTCTTCATTCTAATTTTTCACCGAGTTACACTGATGTTGTGATGTGGAGGAGACGAAAAGTATTGATGAAGGTTGTTATTGGTGTAGGTTGTTTATGATGCTGTGAAAGTTTGTCGTTGAGTTATGATTTTGGGGATGATTGAAAGAATTGAAAGAGAGTTTCCAAAGGTTGATTATGGCGAAGAGCAAAAAAATAAATCTGTTGCGAAAGTGGTTTTTTTAGCCCTTTTTAATACGGGTTTTCTTTATGTTGCAGGTTTGTCAAAAATGGAGGGTACATTGGCCAGCTTCATAATAAGGTGATGATACACGTAGTTGGCGGTGGCTGCGAATCATGAAAGTTGTAAGGCTACAGGTTGTTGCGCGTGGTTAGTGGTAGCAAACAGTATTACGGCTGTACGAGTCTGTTGGCAAGAGTTATGGACAAGTTCGTATTTTGAATTGTAAGGTGGGACCGGCTTTGCTGTGATAGAAATCGTACATTTGCATGTGATAATGAATTAACGTGTTTCTTTGAACAACTTTGAACTCCAGTCTTACTATAAACAACCCTTGATGCGAATTTCTCTTTTCAAATTGTGTTTATAAGCCAAATTATGAAAACAATGGCACTTGCTTGTATGATGATAGTAGAAGAATGTGTTTTGTCTATATTCTGTGTTGTACCAAGTTCACCAATTTTTTCAATGGTAGTTGAAATTAAGTGCCCAGTGGCTGCATCATTAACGTCACCTACAGGAGCTGACATTTCCTTATCATGTCCATACCAGAAACTCCACTAGGGCTATATGTTGATATTAGCTCATGGTTAAAGAAAGCACTTCAAGACATGGCATAATACAAGTGACTTTGAAGACATGGCCGAATGGAATCATGAAGATTGGTGAAGCAATGTTACTTTTGGGCTTGACATGAACATTAGTACAGGACTTGGCCATGGGATGAAGAAAAATTTATTGAATGTTAATGTATTTGGATTTTGGAAAGAAAATGTCATGAAATTGAAATTTGGATTTTGAATTAAAACTTGAAATTTGAATCTTGAATTGAACTTTGTAGTTTGACAAAAAAAATTGCCACTTTTGACAAGAAAATGAATTTGGAAAAATATTAAATGAAATTTGACACTTGAATGAAAATCGTAAATTTGACATTGAGACTTGAAATTGAAAACACGTAAATTGGAACAACAAAATCCACAAAAGATCAACAATCCCAATTTTCAATCAATCACTCTGATTCAATTGATCATTTTAGCCAAATGTAACATCAAACTTTGAAGCAAACATCTTTTCTTGAATCTAGTCCTTAGCAACTTGAACTCTTCATTGAAATCAAACCAGAAATGCATTGAAACCTTGAATCAATTCCTTAAGAAATAACACCACATCCCGATTCCGTATTTAAATGGTTTTGAATTGAATAGCAAACTGGACCTTGACTTCATGAGTTGGCTCGTACCATGAATGCCAAGATTCCTTTGACATGAAACCATAACCATCTCTTTTAATTGATGACCATCAACCAACTCACACAAAAGATAAGAAACCCTGAACCACTTGCATTGGGTGCATACTGATGAAAAAAACAGCTTGAGATGTCGGCAATGAACAATACCCTAGTTCCTCAGTCTCCAATAGAACCATGATGAAATCTTAGCCTCCTGATGCCTCTTGAGAGACCTAAGAACCAAGAGTTTGACCTTATGGAGCATCAGTTGATTTTCTTGATCAAATGAATTCAAACTTTCCTCTATGCACTTAAGGACCTCTTGAAGTGACCTGATCTTGATCGTGATTGAACAACCACACTTGACCTTGAACTAAAGAGTTGATGAAACCTTGGAACTTTGATGCCTGACACTGCATGTCTGATACTTGATAATTTGATGTGAAATTACAACAATAAGAATTCAACCCTCTGCCAAACCTGAATGAGAGTTTCTCAAGGCAAAAAGGAAGACCTGGTTCAGAGGGCAATCCTGATCCCATGTCCTAGACGACCAACGCAAATATGATTATGAATTATGACCTAATGGATATGCAGATGAACACGAAGCAAAAGTCAGTCTGAGTTAGAAAAAGGGAGGGCAAATTTTGGGGTGCTACAACTGCCCTTATTCAAACAACTTAGACCTGAAGGTATGAAAAGCAATCGCTTCTAAACTTTCAAGGTAAATGGTGATTGAATACAAAAAGAACCCAGAAATTTGCACATTGTGGGTATGTACATAATGAAGTGATTACCAGCCAAAGATGGACTTACAAAACAATGGGTACCAACCAAAAGCTGGGATAACCGACATGATAACTGATCAAGAAGATAAAAATGGCTACTAATCAAGAGTTAGAATCACCAGAGGGTAATAACCAAAAGTTGTGAGAAAAAGGCTACTAACCAAGAATTAGGATCACCCAGATGCTGACCGAGGGCGAATACATAAACAGTAAATACTACTAACCAAAAGTTGGAATCGTCCGAAGGCTTACCAATCAAAAGTTGGAACGAAGGCTACTAACCAAGAGTTAGGATCACCAAAATGAAAACTACCAACCAAAAGTTGGGATCGTCAATAAATAAACGGATGGCTACCAACCAAAAGTTGGAATAACGACTCTGCGGGAACTAAAAGAAGATTACCAACCAAAAGTTGGGATGAAGGCTACTAACCAAAAGTTTGGATCACCAGGAAGGGAGACTACTAACCAAAAGTTGGAATCGTCAACAAAAGTTGGAATTATTAGAACACCAAACGAAGGCGAATTTACCACAACGAGGATTACCAACCAAAAGTTGGGATAACGATTCTGCAGGGGAACGACAGAGGACTACCAACCAAAAGTTGGGATGACATTCACAAGAAGACGGACTACCAACCAAAAGTTGGGATGACATCCACAAGACGACGGACTACCAACCAAAAATTGGGATAACATCCATAAAACTAATAAGTCGGGGATTACCAACCAAAAGTTGGAATACCACACCTGGGATAGGCAGGAAATAGAATCGACCGACTTACAACCTGAAAAGAAAACTCCGCTGGGGAAAGAGAAACTTAAACAAACAAACTCTATCGGGGAGAAAAAGTAAGATGGATGCATCTATCAATGATTTTGATGAGGTCAAGTACCACAGAGTCTCATGAGATATGTTGTTATCTGCTGGAGAGATGTCTGGCAACGAAGGTATCAAACCTGGCTTATGCTTCGGATGCATATGTTTGAATATGACGTAATGCTCCATACGAAATGGAAATTCTACGCATTTGGGAGGATGCGATACAAATGAAATGCAAAAGAATACCACCAAGATAAGTGCTGAGGAGAAACAGTAAACCAAACTTTGCCAAGGGAAATACCCTGAACGATCTTCTTGAACAGGACTCTTCTGGGGAGAATTTCGCTCTGCTGAGAATTAAGAAAGACATCTCTTGAGAAATCATCCCAAAAATCTGACTCTGGAGAATGTCAATAACCATTGGACTTCACTAAGAATGTCAACCATTATTGAGTTACTCGTTGAGGGAATCAACGTTGATCTTTGTTTAGGGAGAGAAGTCAATGACGTAGATCCTGTCGGGGAACGCCATTGAGCTTACCCTGTTGCCAGGGAATAATCCCAATCTCACCCTAATAGGGATAAGTACACAACATTACTAGTGAGATATTTCTGGTCTGAAAATAGTACCTCGTGGAGAGAGTCCCGCTGGGAAAAAGATCAATTATCCTGTAAATGACAAATAAACAAGAAGTGTGGCATGTATGCAAAAATGGCCATTTCAGTCACCATCCATGACATCATTCAAGTAAATCATTGTTTTAAATATAATTAGAAAAACCCCAAAGTTTTCGTATGCAAAGTTTATCAAAAATATCGGACGTCTTTTCGCAAACAAAATAGTAAAAGCAAAAACAAGAAATGGAAAGCTCTTTGTGGAAAATACTTCATTGATTAAAAGGGCCTCTAAATAAGAAAACTACAATGGATGCAATTCCTGAAAAGAGAAAATTACGCAAAAAGTACAAATGATAAAGTATACAAATGTCGGCAATGTGGAAACAGACAACCACCATATGTCGATTCGGCTATGACCCGCATGTCTTCGATGCTTCACCAATACCATGCCTTCTGAAGAGACTGATTTTTAACCTTCAAGAATCTAAATGGGTTCACAAACCAAACGCAGACCATAGTCGTTTGCTTTTAAATCCCTGAATTTTGCCTGGATCGCCCTTGTGGGTTTTCGATCCACCGGGATACCCATTTTTTCCAAAGTTGCCTTCTCAGGTTTTCAACTTCGCGGGCTTATTCTTTTTTTCTTTTATCCCTAATTTTTTTGCCCGAACATATTCTTTTTATGGTTCGCCGGGATGCCCCATTTTTGCCTAGACTTTATTTTTATGTCCAGCGGGTCTCTTTTTCAAGCAAAGTATTTTTTGACTGCGTCTGCATTTACAGGGGATGTAAAATCTTCACCGTCCATGGTTGACAGTAATAAGGCTCTGCCAGAGAAAACCTTTCTTACTACTTATGAACCTTCATAGTTAGGGGTCGATTTTCCCATGTGATCTGTTTGTGAAGGGAAGATCCTCTTCAACACCAAGTCACCTACCTGGAAATGTTGAGGGTGCACTTTCTAATCAAATGCCTTCTTTATTCTGCTCTGGTATAGCCGACCACGGGCGATAGCTGCCAATCTCTTTTCATCAATCAGACTAAGTTAATTCAACCTAGCCTTTACCCACTCTGTTTCACCAAGCTTCACCTCATACAATACCCTTAGAGAAGGAATTTCAACTTCTAATGGTAGAACAACTTCCGTACCATATACCAGCGAGAAAGGTGTTGCCCCAGTAGATGTACGCACCGAAGTACGATAGCCATGTAAAGCAAAAGGAAACATCTCATGTCAATCTTTATAAGTCACCACCATCTTCTGCACGATCCTCTTGATATTCTTATTTGCTGCCTCAATAACACCATTCATCTTTGGACGGTACGGAGAAGAGTTGTGGTGTTCAATTTTAAAACTCTAGCACAATTCTTTCATTATCTTATTATTAAAATTCGAACCATTGTCAGTAATGATTCGTTCTGGTATCCCATACCTGTAGATGATATCTTTCTTTATAAAATGAGCAACCACTTACCTGGTTAGATTAGTAAAGGAAGTTGCCTCTACCCACTTGGTGAAATAATCAATCGCCACCAGGATAAAACGATACCCATTGGAGGCAGTCAATTCAATCTTCACAATCATGTCGATGCCCCACATTGCAAAGGGCCAAAGAGATGTCAATACGTTTAGAGGGCTCCGTGGTACATGCATTTTGTCGGCATAAATTTGACACTTTTGGCATTTCCTGGCATACTTAAAACAGTCGGACTCCATGGTCATCCAGTAATACCCTGCTCTTAATAGTTTTCTAGACATCGCATGCCCACCAGCATGAGTACCAAAAGAACCTTCATGGACCTCTTCCATCAGCAAACTTGCTTCATTTTCATCCACACAACGCAACAACACCATATCGAAGTTTCTTTTGTACAACACATCATCCTTGCTCAAGTAGAAATTACCCGATAGCCTCCTCAGAGTCTTCTTATCTTTACTTGATGCTCCAGGCGGATACTCTTGGGTCTTGAGGAAATGTATGATGTCAAAGTACCAAGGCCTCCCATCTGACGCTTTTTCAATTGCAAATACAAAGGTCGGCCTGTCAAGGTGCATGATAGTGATTGCTGGAGCTTCATTCTAGAAATTTACTTTATACATTGATGATAACGTTGTCAAAGCGTCCGCCATCTAATTTTCAGCCCTCGGTACATGATGAAATACAACCCTGTCGAAGAAAGGCAGCAATCTTCTTGCATAGTTCTTATAAGGCACCAGATTGGTCTGACGGGTTTCCCACTCTCCTTTGATTTGATTGACGACTAAGGCTGAATCACCATACACGTCCAGATTCTTGATTCTCAAACCAATAGATTCTTCTAGACCCATTATGCATGCTTCATATTTGGCTTCATTGTTGGTACAAGAGAACGTTAATCGGGCAGTGAATGGTATGTGAGAACCGTAAGGAGTTGTGATAATTGCCCTGATTCCGTTGTCTTATGAGTTGACAGCACCATCGAAAACCAACTTCCATTGAGACCCAATCTCAGGACCCTCGTCAGGTAGAGGCTCATCATAGTCCTTCATCTTCAAAAACATTATATCTTCATCCGGAAACTCAAACCTCATTGGTTGATAATCCTCAATTGGCTGTTCGACAAGATATTCTGACAAAACACTCCCTTTGATGGCTTTTTGGGAAACATATTGAATGTCGTACTCTGTCAGAACCATCTGCCATCTAGAAATTCTCCCAGAAAGTGATTGCTTCTCAAATACATATTTGATCGGATCCATCTTTGAAATAAACATGGTTATATGGTTTAACATGTACTTCCTTAAGCGTTTAGCTGCCCAAGCAAGTGCACAACATGTCTTTTCTAGCATCGAGTATCTTGACTCACAATCTGTGAAATTTTTACTCAAGTAGTAAATAACAGGTTATTTCCTTCCTGTCTCGTCGTGTTGACCGAGCACACAACCCATTGAATTCTCAAGAACCGTTAGATACATAATCAGAGGTCTTCCTACAACTGGAGGCATCAATACAGGAGGTTCCTGCAAATACTCTTTTATCTTCTCGAAATCCTTCTGATAATTTTCATTCCAAACAATAGCTTGATTTTTTCTTAACAATTTGAAAATAGGCTCACAAGTAGATGTAAGGTGAGATATGAATCTCGCAATGTAATTCAACCTCCCAAGAAAACCACAGACCTCTTTCTCTGTTCTTGGTTCAGGAATTTCTTGAATCGCTTTAATCTTCGCAGGATCCACCTCAATTCCTCTTTTGCTGACAATAAAGCCTAGCAACTTCCAAGATCTCACCCCAAAGGTGCACTTGTTAGGATTCAACCTCATCTTGAACCTCCTTAAAATTTCAAACAACTTTAGAAGATTGACTAGATGTCCTTCCTCCATCTGTGACTTCGCAATCATGTCATCAACATATACTTCGATCCCATGATGAATCATATCATGAAAGAGAGTCATCATTGCTCGCTGTTAAGTTGCCCCTGCATTTTTCAATCCGAAAGGCATAACTTTGTAGCAAAAAGTTCCCCATGGTGTGATAAAAGTAGTTTTCTCCATGTCCTCTAGGGCCATTTTGATTTGGTTATATCCAGAGAAGCCATCCATGAAGGAAAATACAGAGTATTGAGCAATGTTATCAACCAAAACATCAATGTGGGGGAGCGGGAAATCATATTTTGGGCTCGCTCTATTCAGATCTCGATAAGAAACAATATTAGCGACCCACGGAGGGTAGTTGGTAACGGTAAGAAAACCAGCGTCCAACTGCTTTTGGACTTCCTCTTTGATCTTGACTGCCATATCAGGTCTGGTTCTCCTCAACTTTTGCTTCACAGGCGGACATTCTTCTCGAAGAGGTAAGCGGTGCACCACTATATCAGTATCCAACCCTAGCATATCCTCGTACGACCAAGCGAAGACATCTTTATACTCACGGAGCATTTCTACCAATCTTCTCTTGACGTCGTCTTCCAATGCAACCCCAACTATGGCTTCTTTCTTGTCATCTTCAGTGCCCAGATTGACGACTTCAATATTCTCCTGATGAGGCAGAATAACACTTTCCTCTTGTTTCAAAAGTCTGGCCAGTTCTTCAGGTAGGTCACAATCTTCATCAGTCTCTTCTTCGGCTTGATAAATAGTGTAATACCCCAAATTTTGCCCTAAGATTTGTCGTCGCATTTCATTGCATTTTTATTGCATTTAATCAATTACTAACAAATTTGTGTAGTCGTTTGACTTTTTGCAGGTAAATATCATATGGCATGCATTTTTTTTCTAAAAAGTAAAAATGGCACAATTGGCAGGAGGACATGTGTAAGGAGTTATGAGTGTGAGAGGTTGAGAGTTTGAATCTCACCTTTGTCACTTTTTTTGTTTTTTATTATTTTTACTCTAAATTTTTCTATCTTTCATTAAAAAAAATAACAAAAATAGTTTTTTATTATTATTTAATTATTATTTAATTATTATTTTCGTATTTTAATTAAATCATTTTTTAAAATATTATTTTTTTCACTTTTTTCTAAATTATTCATAAAAATATCCAAAAAATCATAAAATAAAAAATATTGAAAAAAAAAAATTTTGTTCTTTTTATAATATTTTTGATTTTAGGAATCAATAGGATTATTAGTTTTTATTTTAAGTTTATTTTAATTATTTTAAATTATTTAAATTTTATTTTTTCTTAACTAATTATTTAGTTTGGGCTTTAAAATGGGCTTTAGGGACATTATTGACAATTTGGTGTTAACCCTAATTTGTTCCTTATATATACATGTGTTGCCTTGTTGGAAAAAGGGGGAGAATGAAAAAAACCTAAGAGGAGTGAGTGCCGTTTGCTGTTATTTAGTTTTCTTCTTCATCCATTACTATTGTTTCTTTTTTTTCATCGTTTACCGTTATTTCTTTTCCTTCATCTATTACTGTTGTTTCTTTTTCTTCATCTTTTACCGTTATTTCTTTTTCTTCATCTATTACCGTTATTTCTTTTTCTTTATCTATTACTGTTACGTTTATATATATATATATATATATATATATATATATATATATATATATATATATATAATTTTTAAATTGTTAGAGTTTATATATATAAGATTAATTTTTGATCGAATTATGTCGATACGATGTTTGCACATTTGTGTGCATGACGCGTGACATTTGTGTTAGTTCGATCTGGTTGCGATGATCGCATTTTTGTGTGAGCAATAATACTATTTTTTGCTTAATTTCTTTTTCTTTGCGATAAATTTTGTTTCGTCCGATTTAGATCTGGTTGCGATGAGCGCATTTCTGCGTTAGCAACATTGTTGGGTTATTTGGCACATTTAAAATTCATTATTGCTTTATTATTATTATTATTATTATTATTATTATTATTATTATTATTATTATTATTATTATCATTATTTATTATTATTATCATTATTATCATTATTATTACCATTATTATTATTATTGTTATCATTAATTTATTAAAACTTGTTATAATATAAAAATCTGTTTTTTAAAATAAATAACATTAACATCTTTTCCAAATTAATATGAAAACCTATTATTTTTAAGAAAAACTTTTTTTTTAGATAAATTTAAAATAATAACTAAAATCTTTTTTTTAAAATAATAACTAGAACCGTTATTTATTTTATTTTATTATTGTTCAATTCAAATTTCATTATCATATTGTATCTGCTCCTCTCATGTAACCTCGCGAACTTAATAATCGCTCTTTAAATTCTGCCTTTAAATTTCTGCTTGCATGGTTTAAATTATGACATTATCTCTCTGTTTGCATGATTCAATTATCTCACGCGTTTACCATTATTTCTGTCACATTGCACACATCCGAAGGTTAGGTCTAACTGTTTGGCCGCCGCGCCAATAGTCCGTAAAACTTCACACATTCAATTTCAAATCCTCAAAACTACAAACTACAAACCCTAATTTTCACAAATGCCTCGCCGCAGGCAAAATTACAATTTTACCCCTAGCATTAGGTCAAAGAGCCGCCGCGCTCATTTTAGGGTTTCCCGCCGTGGAATCCCTAATTTAACCCTAATTACAACTTAACATTTCAACGTAGAGATTTGGAGTTTCTACACTCCACGTAAGCGTGTCCTTAAGATGCGTTTATTCCCCTTGAGACCTTGACCACAGTCAAGAAGTTTCTAACCTCCCTATTGAGGGGAACTACGATTACTCTGATTCCACTCCCGTAAGGATACGTAGGCACAAGATGCGATGTCTTGCCGAGTAAACTTAGAATTAACCCCTTAGGTTTATTTTCTCACTTTTAATCCCTTTGTACATATACCTTAAGCAAATAAATAAAGCAAATAGTAAACATCTGAACAAAAGGTTCCTGTAGAGTACTACAGAAGTTTAGGGTGCTAATACCTTCCCTAAATTTAACCAACCCCCGAACCCTAGATCTTTCCCCGCATTGTGCTTACGATGCAAAATAGGTTTTCCCTCTTTTGACCTTTTCCTTCGGATAAATCAAAGAGCGGTTGTGAATTGAATTGCGATTCAAACTCATTAATAGTTTGTGATCCTATTTCCACCGCAACAGAAAATGGCGACTTCACTGGGGAATCTAAACTTTTGAGGGTTACCCCTAATTTGTTCATGTTTATTACTATTTGCTTTACTATTCATTTACATGTATATATTGTACTCTGATTTTGGGATGGTTCCTTGTGTTGTGAGATAAGTCCTACGCCCGGACTAGTGACATTATTATAGGATGGGGATATATTCGATGAGGCTTATAGGGAGTTGAATCCCGACCAAGCTGATTCGAGAATCACCGCTCAGTTGAGACCTTTTCGAAAATGGTTCGGTTGAACGAGTAATCTTGAAAACTTTTTCCATGGTCGATTGGAGTCTGTGATATTGAGGACCGTAGTACCTTAACACCACCTTGGCCTTATTTAGGACGTAGTGCGGGAGCTATGTGGGAGTAATCCTACAATGGTTGCTACAGGATACTACACTCAAAAGAGGTTCTCTTGAGAATATTATTAACCCCCGAGTCAGTCGGAAGGTTGATAATATCCGAAAGATGGGCTGACGACTTTGGGCACTTTTTTAGAACCTTGTTCTGCAGGTACAACTAACCTATAGTACACTCCTTTTGGGGATGGGTAGACCTTAACTCCGCTCACGTTCCTTTAACCTAGGACTTTATGTGTTTTCATGCATTGCATCCATAAAGCATCATATTACATTAAGACTTCATGGAATTCAGGCTCTATTTATGAATATTGCAGGATACCATGGATCACTCTAGGAAGCATACTTTGAAATTTACTTTTAAGGGTTTTAATTTGGAAGTCCTAGAGAAGCTAAGAGATTTGGTTCAAGATCCAGAAAAGTTCCAAAACAGATATGGAAGGCTATTGTCTTTGTTGAAGGTTCAAGTAAACGAAGGACTTCTTGTGACTTTGCTACAGTTTTATGATCCAGATTATCACTGCTTCACCTTTCCAGATTATCAGCTTTTACCTACCTTAGAAGAGTACTCTCAGTTGGTGGGATTACCTATCTTGGATAAGTCTCCATTCCCTTTCTTGGAGGAAGACCCTAAAGAACGAGATATTGCTAAAGCCATTTGTCTGAAGATATCCGATGTCAAAAACAATATGATCACTAAAGGGGGGACCTCCGCTTTTCTCAGGGACTTCCTAATTAAGAAGGCCCAATTTTATGCCGATCATAAAGACATGTTTGCCTTTGAGACAATATTTGCTTTGCTTATTTATGGGTTGCTGCTTTTTCCTAGTTTTGAGGGGTTTGTGGACCTTAATGCAATCAAGACCTTCATGAGGAGAAATCCAATTCCAACGCTATTGGGTAATACTTATCATTCAATACATCTTCGAAACTTTCATGGTGGAGGAATGATTACATGTTGTGTGCCATTACTATACAAGTGGTTTATTTCTCACTTACCCAAGTCCGGTCCGTTCTGGAGCCCTAATCAAGAACGTTGGTCGCAAAAAGTTATGGCTTTAACTCACTCTGATATTGATTGGTATAATCGCATGTACGATGGGATATCGATCATTGATAGTTGTGGAAAATTCAACAATGTGCCTTTGCTCAGTTTCAATGGAGGAATTAGCTACAATCCAGTCTTAGCTCGCCGACAGTTGGGATACCCCTTGAAGGAACCGCCTAAAGGTATTCATGTGGAGAAAATCTTTTTCAAAGACGACAAAAAGCTTCAAGATCAGATTCTATCTTCTTGGAATCATCTGCATAGGAAAGACAAAGAAAGTTTGGGAAGACCTAATTGTGTATCCATGGAACCATACCTTCAATGGGTCCGAGGAAGAGCTATTGAGTTGAAGATGCCCTACTCTCGCCAAGATCCTTTACCTCAAAGAGAAGAACCTGTCCAGTATTTCATGACTGAAGTTGAGACTTTGAAGATTACTTTGAAAAGATCACAACGCGAAACAGAATCATGGAAGAACAAATACCATGTGATGGTCAGCAAGTACGAAGAACTTCAAAAGCAGATTCAGTCGAAGAATGATGAGATACAATCCTACAAGAAGAGAAGGCTCTACGAATATTTATTTTCCTCCGACTCTCCGTCTGCTCACTGAAGTTGTGGGAGATGCTTTCTCTAGGACTTTCCAGGCTTTTATTTAGCTATTTTGGTTGCAAGAATATTATTTGTAATTTGTCTTCAATGAATTAAAAGTTTCCTTGGTATTCCGCAATATTCGTAAATATTTGAATTCCATGAAATCTTCATTTGCATTCACATTTTAGCATCATACTTTTGCATTGCATGTGTCTCCCGGTTTCTCATACTCGGTTCTCTCACCTTCCAGTTTTGTCATCCTAAGTTCTCTGCATCAATACGACCCTTCAAAAGGATGGAAGATCAAAACCAAGAGATCAACCGTGTCATCCATGAACTCGAAGATCTTCGAGGAAGTGTAGGGCAGATTTTGGAGATGCTACAAGCTCTTAGTGTGAAGGTGGATGCTCAGTCTACTGTTGTTTCTGAGACTACTAATACCGTTATGGAACCGCAACCAGTTGTTACTGTCGAGAATGTACCTCCTCACGGTCTTCAATCCGGTTTGGTGCCTCCTAGTGCTCAACCAGTTCAATGAGCTACCCCTCCAAAGTGCAAAACTCCTAACTCCGACCATGGTAAAGGACCTACACGCTCGAGGAACCGCAAAATGGATACTCCTCAACCTTGGCAACATCAGCAGAGTTATGTTCAAGGTTATCCGCTTCCATATGTCCAACAACCCTATGTAGTTACTGTAGCGCCTTCTTACGATCAGAAGTTTCCTACATACCAGCCTGTGCAGTCAGCTCCGGTGTATCAGGCACCGATTTATCAACAACCTTCCGGTAATCCGCCCATGCAAGTTCCTGTCAACAGTCAACGAGTGCCCAACGCTCCTGTTCGCCAACAATCACAGAATCAGGTTCCTTATCCCCGTAAGAGGCAGTATAAGCCTTGTCCTCCAATTCCGATGACTTTCACTAAGTTATACGCCCATTTGGTACAACAAGGTCTGATTACCACCCGTGCTTTGGGTCCTCCGCCTAATCCGTTACCTGCAGGTTACGACGCTGCCGCTCATTGTTTATTTCATGAGGGTGCGCCCGGCCATGATCTAGAGAATTGCTACGCTCTTAAGAACTTTGTCATAAATTTGCTGGAAACGAAGAAGTTGTCTTTTAGCGATGCTCAGCTGAAGATCGAGACTCCTCTCGGGGTCCCTCACTTGTCGGGTTCGAATTCTGCAAAGCATGCTACTCCTGTGACGAATCAGCCGAATCCAGTAATTATTCAAAGGCCTAGCTCGCTTCATTTCAGTAACCCTCAAGATGATATGACCGGGATCAACAAAGAATCCGGGAAAGTTATTTTGAAGCAACGACTGAAAACTGTTGAAGATGTGACCAGCGTAACTGGGGCAAGCCATGACGACTCACAGTGATCATGAACCAGACGTCCTTTCCATTGAGGCTCCGCCAAAGGAAACTGTTACGTTTGAATGCAAGATTTCATAAACATTTAGAAGGATTTTTCCGACAGTTCATTTGTTTATTTATATGTATTTCTCTTTGATTAAGCATATTTAGCATGTACGAACTTGTTTATCTTTGATTAATTAATACAACGCATATGTTTGTCTTGAATAAATCCATTCGTTTCACTCATTCAAAAAACGTTTTCATAAATCATAATGCCCACTTTACCCGATCTCTTGTTCTGATGGAGAATTAGGGGGAGGATGACGAACCCAAAACGTCAGATTTCTTGTCGTATGCTTTCGATTGAAACCCGCTGATGATGTAAGGCATTGTTTCAAATCCCAAACACTGGAGATATAAGGATGTTAATCCCTAGCCAACCCTTTGAGCCTTGAAGTAGGAGTTTTTCTTTCTTTTTAAGAACCTTCATCCTAACCTGGGGCAGGGTAGGTTTCAGTTAAACCGATCGAGCGCTTAGACTCTTAAAAAGGAAGAGCCAACCTTCGAGAATTTATCCTTAGCATCTTAAGAAGTCCAATACAATGGCTATCCCTCGGTTACCTAAGGAGTGGGGCAGTCACGAGCCTTTCGAAAGATTTACACGACTTGTGCATAAAAGAATATTCAAAAAAATAATAAAAGCCCGCTAAGTCAAAACCTATGAAGGAGACTTAGGCAAAACTGGGGCATCCCGCTGGACTCCAAAGTCAAATCAAAAGACGTTGTCCAGGCAAAAGTTAGGGAATAAGAACAACAAACCAGTAGTTTTTAGAACCCCTATAAAGAACAAGGTCGTGTGACCAATTGCCAAAAGAAATAGGTGAGTGACTGCCATGTCCAAAGCCTTGATAAGTTCTCGACCATAGCAAATCCGCTTGAGATATGAGCGTTCGTATCCGGTTAACTGAATTAGGATTGGAGAACATCACGAAGAATGGGTGGGTACAAATATAACTTTGAGCCTTTATCCTTTGTTTCTTAAACCGTGAACCGAGCCACGATACAACCTTTAAAAGACCTAATTGAAGTAGAACTTCGGTTGAAAGCATACTTGACAAGATCACGTTTCCTGACTCCTACGAGCTATGCTCAGAAAAAATTCATGTTGGCATTATAATTAAAACTTATATCCTGACTAGTGATTTCGGTCACAAGTTATCGCGATATCTTTTTTCAAAACAAAAATTCAGGACAAATATATGTGTACATTGACAAGCTCAGGATAGGCATTTCAGGCATGACAACTTTGCTTGATATCTTAGAGATTTACATATGAATATAACCCGTGGAACTTGAAGATCCTGCTGAACAGGGGCAGGCAGTTTCCCAATTCGCTTACCAACGCGAGTCTGACATTCTTAAGAGCTATTTCCCAAAGATTTCGTCGTAACACGATTAATTTGTGCCAGTTACGTCGAGACCTGACAAATCTCTCAAAGAGTTTGAGAACAATGGGGCAACCGGACTCGGTGTTCTCTATAAAATCCTCTTGAGATGACCTTACCTCGCAACGCAAGTATCCTGGGGCACCATGTTTTTAAAGGAAACAAATGGCGACTACTACAAGATCCTTCAAGATCAAAACTATGTGGTTTCACAAATTTTCCTCATACACCCAATGGATTTTACTCGCAGCGGCCTTCATTCCCCAATGAATCTCAGTGTTGCAACAGGCTCCTAAACTATTGCCTCTTCACAGTCCCCAGCGAGACTATAAGCTGACAACTTTTTCTTGGGTAACTCAAAAGTGTCCCTCAGGTTTTCTTCTCCCCATGTGAAGACGTGATACTGTACACCCAAGCAGATTACCTTCTCCCTAGAGAATTCAGAACTTTAAAACCAGATTTGGTTCTACCATTGATCTTTCTTACCCATGATTGACGTATTGGTTGCAGAGAACGCAGGGTATTTCCGTCGAGATGTTTATTTCATCTCTCGTCCCGTCTCTAGTCTGTTTCGTCAGCATACGCAAGGGCATAAACATCACATGCCTATTTCATTACATATTCATTACATATTCATTACATACTCATTACATACTCATTTCATAACATCCTGCATATTTACATACATAGACATCAACATACATTCATATTAACATATTCATTAACATACGCGTTAGCATGCACAAGTTCATTGTGTCTCTATCATTGGTCGTTACCGCCGAGTAACTGGGGTCGTCCATTCTCTTCAAATAGATTGTCAGCCCTAAGCATAAAATACATATGTGTTTCCAAGTGTCCCTACGGAGCTCGATCCTCGTGGATGACGGTTACTTCAGCTATCTTTCCTCGCCAGGATAAGATATCTACCCTTCGAGTTCATTCCCTCGATGGAGTCTTGATTACCAGTTTTCTTTCTAGCTCGATCCTAGATTGAATCTCAGTCTTGTCGGTCGTCGAGCCCAACCGGACGTGCATTTATTTTGCACCATCTAAAGATTTTCACCATACCATGGCAGATACGCGACTGTTTTCGCCCGAGAAGTTTATCACTGTACCCGGACGTGCATTTATTTTGCACTATCTTTCAACTAATCCTTTACAGATGCACGCCAGTTCACGCCTGGAAAATCTATCAGTACAACACTTTACAATCCTACATTGTTACAGCATCGGTATGATACATTTCTCGCCTGAGAAACCTATCGATATGACAACCTTACACAACACAATACACGCCTGTTCTCACCAGAGAAGCTTATCATCATCTGTTATCACCTCTACAAGCAGTTCTTACATGAGAGGCTTATTATTGCTACTCTTGCAAAATAAGCGACATCTCTCGCCTGAGAAGCCAATCCTATCTTCGTTATGACTCGCAGCAAATGGCCATCTCCATTGAGCAGTTGGGCTTCCATTTTACCTGTCGTCTTGAAGTATGGGAAGGTTTGAACCAAATCGTATTCAGGAGAGCACGATCTTGAAGTACGGGGAGGTTTGAGCGGAATCATATTCAGGAGAGCACGATCTTGAAGTATGAAGAAGTTCATTTACCCTTTAGTAAAAGAAGGAGCGGAATCATATTCAGGAGAGCACGATCTTGAAGTATGAGGAAGTTCATTTACCCTTTAGTAAAAGAAGGAGCAGAATCATATTCAGGAGAGCACGATCTTGAAGTATGAAGAAGTTCATTTACCCTTTAGTAAAAGAAGGAGCGGAATCATATTCAGGAGAGCACGATCTTGAAGTATGAAGAAGTTCATTTACCCTTTAGTAAAAGAAGGAGCAGAATCATATTCAGGAGAGCACGATCTTGAAGTATGAAGAAGTTCATTTACCCTTTAGTAAAAGAAGGAGCGGAATCATATTCAGGAGAGCACGATCTTGAAGTATGAAGAAGTTCATTTACCCTTTAGTAAA